>SCLH01000534.1:575344-591519 GCA_004367855.1 Oikopleura vanhoeffeni | reverse complement strand
TAACTTACTCGACCGCTCCCTAACTCGAACTGACTAGAATTACGTTTAGGGCCGAGTAGAAAGTGTTGATTGGTCAACTTGTATCTTATTGGTTGATACATGATCTAATTGTATTCAGCGTAGTCACGCCTACACACACCTATGGAGTATGCACAGCATGCAATGTAGTTTGCACAGTATGCAATGTAGTATGCACAGTGTACGCAGTATACAGAGTATCCTTAGTATACAGAGTATCCTTAGTATGCAGAGAATACTACTTAGCATGCACATATGAATTGGGTGCTACGTAGTCATTAACATTAAAATAATTAGTGTAATGTTAACGCAACTAGACATAACTTTTTCAACTGGGTTCGATTCCCAGACTATACATATTTTTTTTATAGTTCAAAAAAGAATTCATGATTTGCATGATAAAAATGAGTGGAATAAACCCCAATCTTATATATGAGCACAATTGGCCTTTATTATATAAAGGGCTCTCAGTGAAATTGAGTTCTTGAATCTCTGGAACCTCGTTTAATTTTATTTGTTCTGGAAGTTGCTGGGCAAGATTATGACAAAGTTTACTCCAAAGAATTTTATTTCGAAAAGACTGCAACTATGATATCAAAATAAACACAGTTCTTACAAGTTAGGCTGTTACGGGTTTTTTTTCATATTTGCTTGAACGATACTACCTCATCTTATTTTTAAATACTATTGCCAAATTAAAATGATGTCATACCTGCGAAAATTCTCACCCAAAAAATATATTTTACTCTATTCATGATTCGCATTCTAATGATGGTTTAAAAAATCGAAAGCTTAATAAAAAATGTATTTTTTTTCATAAAAATGCAATAAAAATGTATCTCGCAAACCCCTTTACAAAATTTTTAAATAGTGCACCATTAACCCTAGAGAAAATATTTTATGAAGACAAACAAATTTTTTTCAAAATTTTTCCTCAATTTTTTGTTTGAAAAAAGTCAAAAAATATTTCGAAAAACGTAGGTTAGGAACAAATATAATACTTCCCAGCAAGCCCTGTCGTTGGCTGAGAGACTGTTTGTCTTTTATCCCAGGATTTGGTTTTTGTAGTTAATCAAACATTAATTGTATTAGCAATCGTAATTAATGATAATTAATGATTTATGATAATTAGCAATAATAATAAGTAATAAATTAAAACAAAACTGAGAAAAATACTTGGTTACTAACGTCAGTCTAATAGACCGTCTGCCGGCTGATGAAATTAATGTATGCAAAAAAAATATTCAAATAAGAATTTACTGCTTTAGTGGAAACTGTTTATGGTTTTACAGGTTTTTCAGCATTGTAATTCTGGAATACTTATGAAAAAACAGAATAGTATAATTTGTTAACAATTTCAGAGACGAATAAAAAATATCTAAATTTTGGTTGTACCCATTAAAGTTCAAAAAAATAGATTCAGGCGTTTTCTCTTGAATTCTCTTTTTTCAAAATTATATAATTAAGATTGAATCTTTCATAATAATTTCGACATTTTATATTATTGCGCCAAAAAATATGAACGTGTGAAGTTCGCTGAATTTGGAGTTCTAGAAGTTTTATTTTAGGCTGTTTATAATTTTTCATACAGTACAATATGTATGATATTGTCAATATCCCTTTATCACATTTTTGTTAATATATCGTCCCTGATTAGCAAACGTAGTGTGCTTTTAAGAAGTAGGGACGAGATATTAACAAAAGTGTGATAAAAGGATATGTAACAATGTATATTTTACGATCGAGCCCTTTTAATTCACTATCAGTACAATAACAAGTATCTCTTCCAGAGCTGTTTTACGGAAAGAATAGAGAATACACAGCTTTTACACAATTTTTGGTCATAAATATTTGTGCTAAAAGGACCCCATCTAAATAAGTTATAGTTTAGGTTTCGTAATTTCGAGTAATATTTCGTAATTTGGGGTGTTGTTTCGTAATTTACAAAAGTAGGCTGACCTATTTTCATGAATAATCTTTCGACTTTGAAGTAGTGATTAAAAGTGGCAGAATTAATTTATCAAAAATCGATTTTAAATTACCGTTTTAAGACGTCCGGACGGGAAATTAAAATCAGTGGCTAATTTTTGGGTCAAAACTGTAAATTATACTCTTAGTAGAGTCTAAGATTTAACTGACGTCAAAATTAATATCAATCAAAATATACTTAATTTATATAAACTATAAGTTGATTATCAACCTTGACTTCGAAAATGTAACAATTAAATTGGAAAGATTTTTTGGAAAAGTGATGACAGGAAACGGGCACGTCGATATAAGCGCAAAAATAATCTACATCATTTAACCCTTGTGAGCATATAAAAAAAAGTTTCGCCAAGGCACAATTGTGGCTCTACTTTGAATCTTGTTTACAGAAAGCTTAAGGTAGTTGGAATTTCAATTTTTTCTGCATAAGGAAGATGAAAGGTAATGTTTTTGCATCCGAAATGTTATATTCTATAATTTAAATTTTAGTTCTAGAAAACATAGTGAGAAAAGCAAGGTATACCATATCACGTGATACACGGTCACAATTGTCTTTACAAGTTACATTTCTGTCGGAAACGATGAACAAGTATCTGGCCTACGTCATAGTTTTGTCCGATTTGATTTATATCTCATATCAAAAGTAATTTATAAATAAGTCAAAAATTTAGATGGAAAAATCATGATTTTTGATAAAAAATGTTTATTTTTTCCTATAAAAGCAGATTATTACACTTTTTTCTATTATTTTCAAGCAAATATGGTAATGAAGTACAATTGTTGACAATTTTTGATTGCTTAAATTCAATTTTATAATAATTTAATTTTTTCATCGGATACTTCAAGTTGAAAATTTAGAAATTTCACTTCCGAAAAAAAATATCTGCCTCTAAATACCAATATATTCTGATTTTAACTGTTATGCATGCACAAAACACTTTCCTAAAAATTGGCTGATCTCACATTTGTATTTTAAGTCTAGTTCCGAAATAATTTTTCCGGGAGTGAAACATAGGCGAAAAATCCTAATTAATCAACTCCTCATAAAACTGGAACCAAACATTCGAAAAAAAATTCAATTATTTTTTGGGAACCTTATCAAAATTCTTTATAATTTGTTTGAAAAAAAAATCTACGTTGTTTGCCTTTTTTGAATGATTTTAGGTATGCTCGAGCCACAATTGTGGCTCTGTGCTCACAAGGGTTAAGGGGGTGCCTTTCCAGCAGATTGTCCAACAGATTGGTACATTTTTTCAGAGCGACATATGAAAGAAAAAGAATGTGATTTTTTTATCTACAATACGTGTTCATTCTTGGGAATGTTTATATTTTTAATTTCTTAACATAACTAATTATCTGTGAAAATATTAAAAACCACTTTTCACTGTACATTCATTTAAAACTTAACCATAGATTATAGATTTTTCTTTGAAGATGATATTAATAAACTTGTCGGCTGTAATGCGCTAAAAAGTCTTGTTTTAATTCTGCAGAGTAAAATTTTTTTTTAATATCAAAGTTTTTTTTCCATGAAAAAAGGTAAAAATGGCCAAAAGTAGAGAAAAAAAACTACTTACTATCTGAAGAAATGGCGCCTATTACACCCGCAATTTTATTGAAAATTTTTTGCTGGCATAAAATTGTTATAAATTTAGTGCCAAATGGCACTTATCGAGTGTACAGCCAAGTGTTAAAAATCGATAGTTTAGAAATGACAATCGCGCGACCAACTCATTAGTTGACATACGGAGATTTAATAGATACAAACAAATTAAATGAGTTATTCTATCTGATTTTTAATTGGGAATTCGAAAACCACAAATTCAAAATTTTGGACATGATTTGCGGAAAATTTTCATAATGTTTCTAAAAAAGTCGATAAAAAATGAAAATTTTTTCAAACAGCGGTCAGAACATATGTAGGAATCCATGAAAAAAGTTAAAGTGGCTATTTTTTCAGTTTTTACCCACAGATTTAAATAAAAAAAACATTTTGGACGAAAAATGCGAAAAATTTTCATAATAGTTTGAATTTTTTTGAAATTTTCACGATTTCTTTTCCCAGGCAAATACGTTTTTTATGTTACCCGGGGATAATAATGAATATATTGTGGTCTGAAGTCAGATTCGCCTAAGAGAAATAATTCCATTATAATTCGGCCAAACAAAGCATTAGATTGTATCGGAGTTTGGACGTGTCGTCTTTTAAATTTTGCTCAGGAATATCCGTGGGCGTATAATATTTCTGCCAAAATTTGGTTTTATCAAACCGTTGTTAAATGGCATCGGTGCTTAAAGACAGATTTGCATTTTTCAATTTTCTTTCTCTTGACCGTAAACTTTTTTTTAATTCGGAACTTTCGAATAAAAACTTTTCCATATAAAAGGTCACTTTTGAGCTTACTTCGTATAATCTGATTTTTAAAAAAAATCTTACCACTCATTCCAGTATAAGAAACAAGAAAATCGTTAAGTGTACTTCTGATATAGCTTCTTGAATGACGAGAGTTCACGCGGCCACGGAGGCGATTCTACCTGTCAAGATCATTTCTTAAATTATTCGATTCGCAGCTATTTGATTATGATAGATATTGATTCAAGCTGTCTGCATACTGCTTCAGACATGGCGAGCAGAAGAAACACGAAATTGATGAAAAAAAACGAATCGTTAAACCGTAAGGGCACTGGTTATCGCTTTGGATTCATGATAACAAATGTGATTATTTACCCAAATCACATTGGGCTAGAACGTCTATAATTTTGGCGAGAAATGCGCCCAAAATTACACTGAGTAGTTCCTAATGATAGAGATCGAAGAAAGAAAGGAATGCTGGTGCGAATAAGTATATCCATATAGGTGGAGGGTTTCATAAGTCCTGAAAATGAATGAAAGACGACTTACAATATTCAGAATATGTAGAATTTTTTAGTAGCATAAGTTGGAAAACATCCTAAACGCTATCAAACTAGAATCGACGAGTTTTCATTTCCTCCGTGAACAACCAATTCCGAATTAAAAAAAAGTTTGCACAAAAACGAAAGAAAATAAAAATATTCAAATCGTCTCTAAGGCACGATGCCATTAAGGGGTATACGACTCTGATTGCATTTTCTAATTTGAAAATATACTGAAAAACTAGGAGTTCATGAGAAAACCGAAATTGCTAAATTTGTAGATCTATCCTTGATCTTGCCAAAAAATAAAATCACAAATTATTTTTGACCATTACACCGATTAGGTTAAGTATCGTAACAGGTGAACATTTCAAAATTTCAAAATCTATTCTCCTCCCAGACGGTATATCCAATTGAGCGCAAATTTCCACAGCATCACGTAACGTAGTATATAAGTTTAAATAGAGAGCTTTTTCGATCCGGAGACTGAAACAATTTCTAGAACGCAAAAACCGACGATTTTAACAATATGCAGACTTCAAAATCTCCTCCGAGGATATGTTTGCAAAATAGCTCAAATTTTTATCAAGGAATTTCTCAGAAATTTTAAAGAAGATTTAAAAGACCTTTTTTGCCAATTTCGTGCCTAGAACTTGAAATATGATTTTTTTTGGTCATTTTCCAAAAAAAAGTCCGGAAAAAAAAAGTTGCGTCGATTTTCGAAGGAAGGCTCAAAGAAAGATCAGTGAAACACTGATGAGAAAGTGGCTACGTCAAGTCGATATTATTGAGTGTTAGTGGTCAAATTTGAGCAACGTTATTTTTTAACTTCATCTTTTCAAAAATACTTTAGAAAAAAAGCGAAAAAAATACGAAATTTCGAATTTTTTTGATGATAGAGGTTCTAGTACACTTAATATACCCTTATCAATTTGGAGATTTTTAATGCTCTAAGCCTTTATTAAATCACGAGTCGCGTATACCCCCTTAAACAATGGTGTGATAAAACCAAAGTTGGGCAGACATTTTATACGCCCACGATATTCCTGAGCAAAATTTAAAGACGACAGTGCAAACCCCGAGACCAAATTGATGCTTTGTTGCCGAATTAGAATGCATATTTCTCTTTGGCGGAATTGACGTCAGACCACAATATATAACAATTAAAAACTAAAACTTTCAAATAACTTGGAGTCGATAACTGAGAAGATTCAAACAGCAAATAATTCTTGGTCAGCGACGAAATTAACTTGAAATGAGATGTAATTTTAAAACGAGCAAGACTGTGCAAATTCTTGATTCAGGCTAATTTCGGTCGAACCGAGAAGGTCAAACGTAACTGAAAGCGGAAATTGGTTCATAAAAAACTTTATTTTGAAAATTATCAATTTTTTACATGTCTGAGAAACCTAAATGACGTTTACTTAGTTGAAAAAACGTCCAAATTTTACTATCGGGTGCTATTTAAGCTCGGAGTTATTTTCCGGGATCGAAGTTAGTTTTTGAGGGCAACTTTATTTTTTCGACCAATCAGCCATTGCCAAAATTTTCGGGTCGTTTCGCGAAAAATTCGAAAGATTTTATGATATTTTTATCATAATAATAATATTTAATAATTAATATAGTAATTAATATTAATATCAAGCATTTGTAAAAAATCAACCAATTTCCGTAATGTTAAGTTGCGCTGAATGGCTCTTTATGATTTTTGTAAAATTTTCAAAAAACTATCTTTCTGCAATAATTTTGACCTGTCTGCTATTATTTCCGGAGTCAAAAGTGACTGTTTAAGCAATTTTAATTTTTTAAACCAATCAGCCAAAATTCGAATTTTTTTTTTAAATGAGGTCATAATGAATCTCCTTTAAAATTGTAATGCTTAATTATAAATGGCATAAATGCTGAGTTTTAAGGCAACTTATGTTTCAAGTAATCAGCAAAAATTTTGAAATTTTTCGAAAGATGAGTAAAAATTAATCTCCCAGAAAATTTTACTACTAATGGCTTATTCTTCATTTATTCAAAATGTTGATTTTCCTAGAAAATGCTATAATTACCGCTGGTGTTGTTTACACCACCAAATAGCACGCCTGATAAGCACCACCCTCTGGTTATCTGGACCTATAGTTGCTAATACCGTTTCCACAAGTATGAATAGGAAAAATTCAAGTTTTCGCGCAAACCCTCCATTTCGGTGCTACATTCACGTGATCTTGGTCGTTTATAAAATTGTGAAGATGGTTCAATCTGAGAGAATTTTACGCGTCTTCCCAAAAAAGGAGTAAAATGCGAAAAAAGATGAACATTTTTTTTTTTTTGAAAATAAAAACTTTGGAACACTCAAAAACAAGCGCCACCAAGTGATGGCACCAAAAATTTCAGCGTGAAAAACATCCTAGTCTAAGTTTAGTTGTATAGGACTTGTTTCTCAGTAGCTGATTCATTGCTCGGGAGCATAGTATATCTTATAAAAACGGTATATAATATATACAAAGAGTTTTTCTATTGTATACTATAAAAGGAAAACTCAATGAGTTTAACTCATAGAAAAACTCTGTTTTCTTCACACATTTTCCAATTACCTTCTAGATTGAAAAAATATTTTCATGTAAAAGCGACAAAACGTGTTATTGTATTTGTTCTTGTACGTTTTAAAAAAGAAAACTTAGTGAAAATTCCGACTAGTAAAACTTATGAAAATTCCGAGGTTTTTGTAGGAAAAAGACTCTGGAGCACAACCTTTTCAAGCAGAACACTTCTACATAGTGTAATCATTCTTATCCCCGGATAACACTAAAAACTTATTGCCTGTTAAAAGAATAAGCGAATAGAGTGTTTTAGTGGTTCCCGGGAATGAATGATAACATAGTCAACATACGTGTATAGGTTTTCACAGTGTACACTGGAACGAATTTAACCGTACCCTAATGCTGACCCTTTCAGAGTAGGTGTATTGTGTGTATCAGAAGACTAGTGTGGACACTTGGGCATGGCAAAAGCCTTATTGTCTTAAAAAAACTAAAGTGTGTGCACCAGGAAAAATAGTGTTGCTGCGAAAGAAAGTTACTGTTCTCACGTCCAACCTGCTATTTTTTCCAAAAAAACAGTTTTGCAGGGTTTACTGTGTACACAGTGACACAGCGCTTAGCCTAACCTTAATGTAACCCCGTTTCAGCAGGTTATTGAACAGCCATAGATAATTAATAATGATCAATAACGTTACTAGTTGCAAATTTTTGCGAAAGTGCGGTGAAGAAAAACTCGGAAAACGTAGTTTTGCTTGCACGCAAAATGCTTGGAAAAACGCCCGAGAACTAATAATCGCAACACGTTCAGTGTTTGGGGGGTTTAAATTATAAATTGTATTATTGCACATGATTTTTTGTTAGGTTTTTTAATAGTTTAAGAAAGTTTTGGCAGGTGCATTCGGAAGAATTTTCAAAAGATGTTCTCGATTTTGACAGTCAAATACAGTTTCTATAAAGAGCACTGAACTAAAAAGTAAGAGCAAATGTATAATTTTTTTTGGATTCGAACTAAATTTGATTTTACGTGAAACAAATAACTTATGGAAATAACAAGAACATTTCTTTATACGTTTCTGTGCGTCAGAATGTGTTCAGAACAAAAATGGGGATTTTTTTCACATGTAAAAAATTGGTATCCACAATTTTGGGTGCTTGTGATTGTCGTTGACAAAAAACTTTTCTAGGAATTAAAAAAAGAGACAACTGAACGAACTAAATAGACAAGAAAGTTTTTTAAGAAAGTCGAAAATAAAAATCGGTAATTAGTACGTACTACAAGTCTGTGGATAGTAACGCTGATTATTACTCACGATCATGGTAATCTTTTGATGCTTATGTACGGTCGCGAACTAGCGTAGTTTTAAATTAATTAAATCGATTATATTTGCATCAAAACGAAAATAAACGTTAAAATCAGTAATTCTTCCTTATGTTTTACGTTCCTGATATTTAAGATTATTATCATAATTCACAGATAGGAAGTTCTGATCATAATCTAACCTTCAGCTTGAGTATTCATCATAATTAGCCAATATAGAATAAAATTATCGTAATTAAGTTATATACGAATCCGTATTTCGAGTATTGTCCCTCAGTTGTAGATCTTGACTTTTGAATGATGAGAAAATTCGATATAACATTTTGTAGGCTTATTAGGCTTAAGTCGATAAGATTGTTTATTTTAAATTCAGGTGTTTGATTGGCCGGCAGTTCCTCATTGTTTCTATATTTTAAATAGGCACCACTTTGATCGAAGCCGCTTTTAATCGAGATATAAGGTGAATTCTCATCGGTGTTATTGACTCAACTGTAGTGTCCAAAGCTCAAAATATGTACAGGTTCTTTTTTTCAATGAAAACTGACGGCAAATTCGTAAAAAATGCTTTTAATACGTACTCGAAATTAAAAATACAGTTGTCATGTACGAATTTCCTAAAATGTTCCTGTTTGATTAATAACGTAAAAAAAAAATTTTTGTGATTTTTGCGACGTAAAACGTTGTATTGCACACGATTTTTTTAGTAGAAAAAAATCCACTAAAATGTTGTCGACCAAAAAAATTTGTCACTCGAAAAATAATCCAGTAAAATCAATTGCCTATTTATTCTCGAAATAAAAGCTGAGGCATATAAATTCATATATATCCTATCGAGTAGTAGATCAAAATTGCCTAGGTAAAAAATACAACCAATTGTGTGTTCCATTCAGGGATATTGATTGGTTGGTTGGCCGTCTCACTCTGGTTTGGTATTTGGTTTTGTTAATTTTTTCCTGTAATTTTTACCTTGTTAATGGGTTTGTATTTTTACCTAGGCATTTTTTCTACTGTACTTCGGAATGATTGTGATATATAGATATTGAATGTTTTATCATCATATTTCAGCACAGAATTATGAGAATAACAGAATTATATTTCCAGTAAAACAGGTAAATTACATTTGTTTATTTTTTTGAAACAAACATTTCTGGCGTCTTTCAGCGACTTATACAACATCAGTATTCCAGGCCATGTCGCTGAAATTTAACGACTTTTATATTTTTATATTTAAAATACCATGGGTTAGTTGTATTATGGATTTGTAGTCTGCTCGGACTGTATACACATTTGATTTGATTAATCTCGAGAATTCCAGTGTTGGGTCTGAAAAGTTGTCTTGATTCCAGAATACGGAAATTCACATTTTTGTGCTATCGAATTATATGAACCCTAAATATTATTTATTAATTTTTTGTGCAGTGTCTCCTCCGGGTTTCGACAGTTTTTTGTTGCTTTTCAAAATAAATTTTGACTATGCTTTTACATTTTTCTCATTTCATGATTTGTTTATTGACAAATTTAGTTTTCAAAATTCGTTTGGACGATTATAAAATTGAAAAGTTAAATTGAGATTCTGATTTTCCAAATTGTCTTCATACCATGCCCTGAAAAAGTCCACTGAATTTTTTGCTCAGCGGACACATTCGCCACACTTTATGCTTAAGGTAACTTTTTTTGTAGAAGCACCCAACAGTTTTGTCGCGATCATTGAGACGCGAACAAGATATTCGCAACGGAATTTTGCGAGACCATACTGTTGCTTCCGACTTGCCCTACCGACAGATCTGCCATTGTAGATTCACCACGCTCAAGTGGGCAAACATACATGCACTGGTTCTTAAGGGGTGCCATAACTGTATGTGAAAAGTTTTTTTTTATATTTTCAAAGAAACTTAGTTATGTAAAGAAATTAAAAAAAATAATGTTTGCCAAAATGAACACTTTTATTGAAGATAAAATAAATAAAATAATTTTCTTATTTTTTTTCATATATCGCCTTTTAAAAAAATGGACGAATCTTCCGGACTTATGGCCAATAAGTGCCGAAAGATTCGTAAATTTTCAAAAAGCGATATATGAAAAAAAATGTGAAAATTATTTTTATTTTATTTTTATCTCAATAAAAGTGTTCATTTTTGCAAACATTCTTTTTCTATAAATTTTCTTAACATACACTTAGTTTCTTGAAAATGAAAAAAAACTGTTTCATTTTTCCAATTCACTTGTGTTTATATTTTTGTGTCAACTTTTCGTTCAAAAAAATGATTGATATTCTCAATCATTACCTGAAGATGAAAATAAATTCCCGAAAACGTGTAAAAAAACGTATTTTCTAATAGCCGAAATATTAGTATATATGTGGCCTCAAACCCGCAATAAAATAACTTTTCATTATTACATCCAGTTCAACTAAACCCGAATTAGGATTTTTAAGGACGATATTGATAAACTTCAGACATTGTCGGGTGTACCGCTAAAAAGGCCGCGTTAAATCGCACATTAAAAACTTTCTTTTTATCGAAGTTTTTTTCCATTGAAAAAATGGGTCAAAAACTAGAGAAAAAAACAGACGTCTTTTGAGATAAAATTTGGACCTTTCAATTGCGTTTTGATATTAAAATGTACTGACTATCACAAGAAATGAACGCCTAGTACACTCGACATTTTTTCATATTGAGATTATAGCAGTAAATATTATTTTTTGAATTTGAGTGGACCAAATGGCACACCGGTTGTATAGCAACTATTGTAAATTTCATCATTAGTTTAGAAATGATAATCGCGGAAGGGACCACAGTTGACATACGGAGATTGAATATACCATAAATTTAATAAGTGATTCTGGTAATTTATTAATAAAGAATTCAAAAAAACTACTAGCAAAAATTTTGACTTGATTGCGGAAATTTTAATAATATTTTAAAATAGCGACAAAAGATTAAAAATAAGATTTTATAGTTTTTCAAACGGCATAAGGGAAAATTTGTAGGCATATACAGGGTGGTAAAGGTTTTTCCCTTCTTTTTTTCGAAACTGGTTACACTTGGATGTCCGCCGTTTGATTGGTGAATTCTGAGAAAAACCCTTCTGACAACCAATCAAAACGGCGGGAATCAAGTGTAACCAGTTTGCGAAAAAAGAAGGTAAAAACCTTAGACCCTGTACATGTATGAAAAAAAGTTAAGTGGCTAATTTTTTTCTTTTAACCCAAAAATTCAATTAAAAAAGAAAATAAAATTTTGGACGAAAAAATGCGGAAAATTTTTCATGTTTTTTTGAGATTTTTTTACGAATTCAAAATTAAAATCCTTTTTCCTTAATTAGAAAAAAAAATAGTTTAATGAGCTGAAACATTAAGTTTGCGCGTTAGCAAAACGATAATAAGCACTTTTCAAATCGGCAGAATGTCAGTAAGCGATGTCCATTTACAAAACATTGGCTACCCACGCAAATATTGATTTGGTCACACAAACTTTAAAATTGTATCGGTGGGCGTTCCGATTTGGCTGATAAGAATTGAGCTAAAAATTAAGTTCCAAGTAAATTTTGCAAAGCCTGATAAATTAGCATCTAAAAAACATCAAGAATTATTTCCGAAAATTAGAAATTTATCTTTTTTTTGCATGGTGTGAAAAGCATATTGAATGTTTAAATAACTCACTCGAAAATTAAAGCCATCAATTATGATATTTTAACTCTGTAACCCTTGTTTGTGTGCCTAATTTTTCCGATCAAAATATCTCTAAGTAACAATTGTTGAATGATCATCGGTGAACTTCGAACAACTTTTCCTCGTGAACTGAATGAGTGTTCGCAATTAACTCCCTGATATTTATGTCCACTAGAAACTTCCATGGCGAAAAAGACAATATTCTCGAAAAATGTTTTTCTGTAGAAGGTTTAAATGAAAAATCTCGGTGAAATTTTCCAAATTTTGAATTGAAAACCCAAATGTTAGTTAGGATTCCATTCGCTGTTTTTGCTTGGAAATAGAATTTCAAGTGATATGAATAAAAAATTGCCTATGCCTATCACGGGTGACAATTAAGTGCATGTAAATGCGCCACCTATAACCCCCTTAAAGGGGACTGGTCGCTGGAATGACTTTTCTGGATAAGAAATCAGCCTTAACCCGAGAAACTATGTGACNGATCTCTATCATTAGGAATCTCTAGAAATCTACCCAGTGTAATTTTGGGAGATTTCTCCGCCAAAATTTCTAGAGCTCTACCCAATGTTATTGTTAAATAATCACATTTGTTATACAATGAATACAAAGCGATAACCAGTGCCTTACGGGTTAACGATTCGTTTTTTTCAATTAATTTCCCGTGTTTCTCAGCCATGTTTTGAAGCAGTATCAGAGCAGCTTGATCAATATTATTATGAACATGATTATATACATGGTTCTCCAGTTTCGCATTTTCGGATGAAATAGTACTTCCTTGATGAACTTGCGTATTTTTGACAGGCATTCTGATAAGTTGAATTCTGATAAGTTGAGATCAGGAATGTTATTTGATCTACAGTCCTCGCTCACTAACTGGTTTAAAATTTAAACTTTAAATACCGACCCAAAACAAAAGCTACATTCAAGATTCAAATTGCTTAATTTTGTTGTTTATTTTGGATAAAAGTTTTGTCGAATAAAAGTTTTGTCTATAACAAAAATGGAATACAGTCAACAGTTTTATATAATTTTGTAATATGGAATTCTGACATGGAAAATCAACAAAAAAGTTCAGCTTCTATTTTTTAAGATATCTTGAAACCATAATAAGCGACACATAAGCGAATCAAAAAAAATTAAAATAAATAAAAAAAAATTCAATTACCTTTGAAAACGATGATAACAATAAAAAACAGATATCTCCGTCAAAACGCCTGCCTCTGAAAATTAAAAAATGAAATAAGAAAACCAAAACCAACAGAAAAAAAGAAGAATGATCAACATAAAAAAATGGTCGCTACAAATGGAAACGCTAGTTTTAGTACAAAAAAATGTATAAAATTGACGAATGAGGACCAGGAGCCTGCGCCTACAAACATGTTGTAATGGTTGATAGTTTGTTCTATTTAACCAGTTCTTTATATATATTTTATTCTTCTATTTGCTTGTGGAGTCAGAGATGAGGCGGTTTATATGTTGAATATTGTTTTATTTGTGCTTGTGTAGAAAACCCGTCTGAAATATAAAGAGCTCGGACGCTCCTTATATATTAGACGTTTTACGAGTGTGGGTGGTTGTAAATCTGAAGATCACGATATATCTTGTGTTACTAACAAGATATATCGAGGGGCGTTTGATATGATTTAGGATGAGATTTGTTATGACTAATAATATCATTATTAGTCATAATAAATGCTCAGAAATGCCATCAAGCCGTCTCGCCACCGATTTTGATAAATAGGAATTGATTCACACCAAAAAAAAACACGCAAAAAAATAAAATTATCAAAAAATATCCGATCGATAGAGCTACAATTAAAATTTGTTGTTAAAAATTTTCTCATAAAATATTTTTTTACGTTACCATTTTCTCACCAAAAATATTTCGCCATTGTTTATCATCCATGCAGAATCTGTTCAGAACACTTATCATCATTTTGTCGCCATTTTAGTAACTTTATTTGCTTTTTGAAAATAATGCACTGTGAACTCACTAACCCGCCAATAAGCGTGAGGAATAACCTGTGAGTAGCCAATCAAATGTGAATGACTCATCGAGACCATCATTGTTTGCTAGTCACAGATTGTCTCGCTGTAAGACTAGTATAATGACCAGTCAATTTATACCTAGCCACGAGAGTAAGCCTTGGTTACCTGTACTTCTAATACTGAGCAATAAAAAACATACATACATACATGTTGGAATTGCTGGAGAAAATTGCCCACTTCTCCAGCTCGACTGGAAGGTTCGATAACGGGGAGATAAGAATAAATGAGAAAAAAAATATTTGAGACCTAAATTATCTCTTTCAACTGCAAGTGAAATTTATCGATTCTGGTCAAAGGTGACTAAATATTATACGATTCGGTTGTAATAGTTGATATCAAGATTTTATAAAAAATCAACAATTTTCGTTATTTTGAGTACGCTGAATAGCGTTTTTCCGATTTTGTTAAAATGTCAAAAGTATGTTTTCTGATATAATTTGACCTTCTGCTTACATTTCCGGGATCGAAAGTGGCTTTTAAGCAATTTTATTTTTCAACCAATCAGTAAAATTTCGAGAATTTATTTTGGAAATTAGGTCGAAATGAATCTCCTTTAAATTTGCTTTTACATGACCGTCTTGAATTATTTTGAATGATAGCCTATCACATAAATGCTAAATACCTAAATTTTGTAAAAAGAAAATCGATAATTTTCGTCATTATGAGTACCCTAAATACCCATTTTCTGATTTTCGAAAAATTTGAAAAGTATGGTCATCAGTCTAATTTGACCTTGCGGTTTTATTTCTGGGATCAAAAATGACTTTTAACCCTTGGAGGCTCCGGACTATTTTCAAAACCCCCTGTAGATTAAATACCAGAAATTGCAAGTTGCTTCTGAATGATTCACTTTTTAGGAAATTTTTTTCTGAAACTGCTGTATTTTCAGCAGTAGGTTAGGTTCTTTCTTCGGAAAACACCTGTAGATTAAAGACCGAAAATTGCAGGTTATTTCTGACTCAGAAATTCTGAGGAAGTCACTTTTTAGAAAATCTAATTCTTAATCTTTTCCCTTATTAGTTTTTGTTCTGACGTCTCCCATTTGCTCACAATAAAATTGCGTAGGTTGAAGCACAATTTTCAAATGTTACTTTTATATAGGGTTAATAAAGTCAAAATGTGAATTACATAATATTTAAGTTTAAGTCTATCCTTAATCTCGAGGACTAGAGAACAATAAAGTTGCCAGCACTTTCACTTTTCCCGTGAATTCATAGAATCGCCTCTAGCACCACCTTTGGTTATCTGATACCTATAGTTGCTTGTACCGTCTTCACAAAATTGATGCTTGCGCATCTTTTGAGCACCCTAAATCATTGATTTGAAATATTTTCCAAAAATTTCTTAACAAAATTTCAAGCGTCAAAAACTACCCTAGATCCGAAAATTTCAAATTCATAGGACCTTTTTATCGGGTGCTCATTTTTTCTCGGGAGGCCTAGATATAAATAACCTGTACAAAATACAGCGAGAAAACGGTCCGAAAAGAACCTTCATATTCTTGATTTTATTTCAAAATAATTTAGAATTATGACTCGGACAATCAGAGCACATCATGCCAAAAAAGGCTATAATGGTGCTACACTCAACACGTTGTTATAAATGAGTCATAATGGAGAAAATGAATTTCCCCGCTTAAAGCGGTGCGCATCGTGTTGAGTGTAGATGTTAACATTTAACAGCACTCTGATTTTTTTCTTATCGGTAAAGT
>SCLH01000534.1:545538-559247 GCA_004367855.1 Oikopleura vanhoeffeni | reverse complement strand
AAATTATTTATACAATACAAATAGGATAATATATTTACGATTAAAAAATTTCCAGTGGAATCAAATTCCTTTTTTATGAAAATGTTATTTTTTTTCTTAAAATTTGACCGTAAAAAATAATTGTTATTCATAAATTTTAAGGCTTGATTTAGCAATGTTTATTATATACCGTAATTTGATTGGATTCAAATTCGAAAAATTTCAAAAATTTTTTTTCGTATTCCGCGCAAAATTTCACTGACATTTTTCGATCTTTAAAAAGTGTACGATCCAGGACAGATTGTGTCAAACAGGCTATGTTACATAACCTATGTAGCAAGTTGAAGCACCGTGTGAGAGATGGTTAATTTTCAAGGTTAATTGCCGAGTATTTTTGTTTGTTATAAATGAGACTATTATAAAAATAGTTGAATTAATAATTGGTACCAAAACACCTTATTTTTCGTTCTCAGGTCTTAACCAATCTTATATATCACCGCCAAGTTTGGCTGTTACCAAGTCTGAAATACTTTATTGCTGCACCGTCTACCACCTTAAGTCACAAATCAGAAAATTATGTTTTCAACTAAAAAACCCGTTCTCATTTCTTTTTTTCATTTAGTACCGTAATTCATACAAGATCAAAAGTGAATCATAAAACCATTTTGCTTTAATTGCCGGCACTTTTAGTTAAGGGGTAGCAGCGATGTGGCAGATTGGAGTCAATTTAACTTAAGAAAATAATTAGTTTGATTTATTTCTTTGTGCTTATTATTCGTTTAGCGGCACCAAAAATGTGTATTAGCTCATTAAATCATTTTTCATCCTATTTGAGGAAAGATTTGAGTTCGAACTTATATTTTTTGAATTGTTATAATTTTCAAAAAAAATTCAAAGCACTAAAAAAAATTTCCACGGCATTTTTCGTCCAAAATTTTTTTTCGATTTTCTTTTTGAAATTGTGAATAAAAACGAAAAAAAATAGCCACTCTTAACTTTTTTCATGGCATGCCACATATTTTCTGACCGCTGTTGAAAAACTCATAAATGTTTATTTGTCATTTTTGTCGACTTTTATAGAAATTGTATTGGTTTTGCAGACATTCAATTATATATTTATTTTCCATTAAAATGGTATTTATTTAACGTTTCGGGCTAAGGAGCCATCTTTCAGAGTGAGAGAAAAGTTTAAAGCAGTTCGAACGAAAATGGCAGTGTATTTCAGTTTGTCAATTAGAATTCAAATTTGTGGCGCGAAAATGTATTTTACAAATTAGGTTTTAAATACCTCGAACGCCTCAGATTTGCCCTCATTTTTTTATAGAATATTATGAAAATTTTCGCAAATTGCAAGCCCAAAAATTTTTATTAAAGAGGTTTTTTTGAAATCTCTATAAAAATATAAACGTTTGCAAGAATGACACTTTTATCGAAAGATAAAAAACAGAAAAATAAATTTGCACATTTTTTTTCCTATATCACTCAAAAAAAATGTACCAATCTGCCACATCGCTGCTACCCCCTTAACTCTCACATACCAAAAATGTCACTGACCTGTTCAATAACCATCTATGGCGCATATGTGGTGATATTTTTTGTCTATCTTTTTTATGTCAAACTAAAAAAATATGGTTTAGGTATAATTTAAGTATAATCAAGTCGGTGTCTTTTGGTAGATAGTATCAGTTTTGGAGTTATGAGTCATCTTGAGAAAAAACAGGCAAAACTTGACAAATGAGCGTGCGCGATATTTTTAGTATGAAATAAAATCTTCTTTAAAAATTGAATTAAATAACTGAATTTCGCCAAAAAATAAGATTTGATTTCTGATAGCCGATTGAGGGTGCAACAATCAAAGAAAATTAAATTAAGTTCAAAATGCATGATTTTTTACTTCAGCAAAAACCTAGAAAAAACCAGGCGAGGTCATTGGTTGGTAAGATAATCTCAAAAAGAAAGACTTATTTTTTCAAAGTTCACCTCAACTGCATAATGCAATTTGTACCAGAGTTGTTTTTGGTGTTATTTGAATTGTGCCGAACCTTTTTAAGTCTGACCATTCGGTGCCATTTTTTTTAGTTTTCTCAAAAAAGTAAAATGTTTATTATCGATGAGTTAAAAAAAGATAACTTAAAAGTAAATTTGACCTCCCGAAACGCGCCACGGAGTTATTTGCAACCAAATGTTCCCAAAACTGCTTCAGTAGATTCATGTTATCATGAATCATGTACACTGGGTGGTACCCTTATCCGTACGCACCCTTATCCGTACGATGTACCTTATCCCGTAACGATTTTTGGTCCGAGATGAAAACGCTTATAAGCCGAACGCCTATGTAGACGTGTACCTTATCCATACGTTGCTTTACCCTTATCCGAACGATTTTTGGCCGAGCTGAGGTGTACGGATAAGGGTACACTCAGTGTACCTAACAATTCGTTATTATAAAGAGTCGGCGACCCTGGGTCGCAAGCAAAATGGCGAAAAAGCAAATGAAAAAACTTTTAAGCAAAATGATGAAAAAAATTGTTGCGCTATTAACCCTTGTGGCTCAAACATACCTAAAATCATTCAAAATAGGCAAAAAACGGGATCGTAGAATCTTTTCTTTCAAGCAAATTATAAAAAATTTCGATTCGGTTCCAAGAAAATAATTCAATTTTTTTTAGAATGTTTGGTTTTAGTAGTACGGGGAGCTGATTTATTAAGATTATTCGACTATGTTTCACTTTCGAAAAAATTATTTCGGAACAAGACATAAAATACTTTAGGTGAGAGTAGTCAGTTTTTAGGAAAGTGTTTTGTGCATGCATGCAAGGGCAGATATTTTTTTTCGGAAGGGACATTTCTAAATTTTCAACTTCAAGTATACCATGAAAAAATTCAATTATTATAAAAGTGAATTTAAGCAATAAAAAATTGTTCACAGTTGTACTTCATTATCATATTGACTCGAAAATAATAGAAACAATGGAATAATCTGATTTTATAGGGAAAAATAAACATTCTTTATCAAAAATCATGATTTTCCATCAAAATTTTCGACTAATTTATAAATTACTTTTGATTTATGAGATATAAATCAAAGCGGACAAAACTTTGACGTAGACTAGATACTTGTGCATCGTTTCCGACCAAAATGTAACTTGTGAAGATAACTGTGACTGTGTATCACGTGATAAGGTATACCTTGCTCTTCTCACTATAGTTTTTAGAACAAAAAAATTAAAATTCTAGAATATAAAATGTCGGATACAAAAATATTATCTTTCAACTTCCTAATGCAGAAAAATTGAAATTTCGACTGCTTTAAGCTTTCTGTAACAACGTTCAAAGTAGAGCCACAATTGTGGCTCTGGTGCCTTGTCGGATCTTTTTTTATGCTCACAAGGGTTAAATTTCTGAAATTTTGGATATCGCAATTTCTTTTATTTAATGATTCAGATTGCACTTTTTTCTTCATTTTTCACTCTACAAATTCTACGTAAATGTTGATGAAAATGACCAAAAAAGCAAAATGTAGAGTTCTACTTCTACGCCATTTTGCTTGTGACCCAATTATATAACCTTAACTAACAATGGGCTCTCTTCCTGGATTTTAGATATAGCTGATTTTTGTTCGGGACTACCAAGTCGAGAGGCCTGGCTTTGAATGTGTATATCTTTACAAAATAGACAAAAATCATTAAAAGTATATTTTGATTTACTTAGATGAACTTTTTGTTTTGAAATGACCTTGAGTTTTCTGTGTTGAAGAATACAATAGCCAATTTAATAAGAACAAATTTAATTTGGTGGTTTACGTTTCCTGAATAAATAGAAACAACCTGGCATTCAGTTAACAATAGAGAGACATAAGGCCTGATTAGGGGTCATAGGACCAATTCTGAGTTATTTTGCATGTGGGCTATTTGGGGGCAACTGGATGTGACTTTTTTAGATAAGGAGGGAGGCATAGGGCAAATTAAGGGTATGGTGGTTCCTAATTTGACATAATCTCAATGAAACATTAGCCAAACAAGGTTTCAAGTATATTATTCATTGCCAATTTGTAGAACTAGCCTACAGCTTGCGTGAAAAATGTGTCGAAACTTTTTGTATGCATACACTCCTTGACACATGAGCGATACAAGAAGACATAAACCAAAACGTTAGAACTATATTCTTTTATATTTCTGAATAATGACATATAAAAACATTTATTTCTGACATTTTAGAAATAAAGAACAGTTATGAATTAAATGTTTTTAATCAAATTTACAAATGAAAATGTAGCGTTTGTCCATAATAATTTTACCTTTATCACTATTATCACTTTTATGTTCAAAATTTCGCGCACTATTTTTTGTGCACTATTTCGCACACTATTTTGTCGATTTATAAGCTTACCAGGCCGAAATAAATATAACTACTGCCAGGGTGACATCCAAGACACATCCAAGACATCATGTTCCGATACATTTAACCCGATTGCGGACCCTTGAGGCAAAAAATAGCGTTTTAGGGTGTGAGTGTCGCTGATTAGGCTGTTTTTTGACATTTTTCCACATGTTTTCTAGCTAATCTGGATAGGATGGTACTGCAAAAACTTGCTCAACTTGAAGAATAAGTCTTCAAGGTCAATTAAGCACTCATTGTCATCTGATACAATCCAACCCACGCTACACAGGAGCCTTTAATAAGCCTCCCGAAAAAAAAAATTTAAAAGCTATCTCCTCCTACATTGTTCATTAATTTTTCTAATTTTTTTATGTGAGGCTACGAAGCAGCAGTACAAAAAATCCATACGAGCCGTTTTTTTCAATATTTTGCTTGTGACGAAAAAAAATCGAAAAAAAAATCGAAACTAAGATTTTAACTAAAATTGTCCGTTAAAATTTTTTTTTAAAATCGGGGTAAAATGGATTGTTTTTACTGCTTCTCAAAATATAGCTTTTTAGTGTTTTTTGGGGAGGCTTATTTAAGGTTCTTGTGTGAGCGTAGGTTGGATTGTATCTGACTACAATAAGTGTTGAATTGATCTTGAAGACTGGTTTTTCAAGTTGAGCAAAGTTTTTCGATACCATGTTTGCCAGTTCACTGAAAAACCGGGACAAAACACAGCCTAATGAGCGACACCCACACCCCTAAGGCACTAAAATTAAGAAACTCTCCCGTAGTTTCACAAAAGCTTTCGGACGATTAAGCTGACTGGAAAGCGAAGGGTTTCTACAGGGGTACTTTTTTGTAACGTTATCGAATGTACCGGCTGGTCAAAATTAACCGGTAAAGTATAGCTTCCGGTACCGGAAGTGATATTTCAATGATTTACATGTACCAAAAAATGCACAATTATCGGTTTTCTGGAGACGGTATAATGAATTAGAGGTCATAAGAAACCGCAAGGTGGCGCTAGAGGGGAATTTATATCATGCGGAAATATCTCTTTTGGTTTTCACTCAAAATATAAATTCCTTCTAGCGGCAGCTTGCGGTCACTTCTGGCCCCTAGTTTATAATACCGTCTACAGAAAACCGATAATTGTGCATTTTTTGGTACATGTAAATCATTGAAATATCACTTCCGGTCCTTTTCAAATCGTCTTGAGAAGCCCTAGCTAGGTCAGATGCCACAAATTGGCTAACTAGCGTATTTTGTGATTGCCCTGAGATTAACAAATCGTCACTGGTGGTTAATTCAGAGTTTACAAGAAGTTTTACGCAGGTTTCGCCACCGAGTGATTTTTAACATTGTACATATAGGTTAATTAACCAATCAGAAGCGAGTATTTAGTATACAAATCAACACCTTAATTTGACCTCCTCGAGGTCAATCTCATGCCATAATTTTTGTAGTTCATAAATCAAACTTTTGATATGGTGATGATTTTGAGCCCTCTGAGTTTTCAACATATATTTAAAAATAAAGTTTAGCTAAGGGGAGTATATCGAAAATCTTGCCTATGTGTCGAATTTTATCAGGCGTCATTTGAGAAAGTGATCAATAAGGTCACAGGATCTTGAATTTTAGTCGACAATCGTGTGATGTGATTGGACACTGTCTCAAAGCTATGACGCCCTGATAAAATTCGACCATAGCAGGATTTTTTGATATGTTTTTAGGTATATTTTGATCCATAAGTTATGAATAGGGTTATACCCGGAAGCACTATCTGCAAAATTACAAAATGCTAGAAATAATATAATAATTATATACAATATCGCCGTTCCAATATCGCCGATTTTTTTTGTAATTATTTCTGGCATTTTTAATTTGCAGATAGTGCTCCCGGGTATAACCCTATTCATAAGTTATGTATCAAAATATACCTTGAAAAATATCATTTATATAGGCTCATGGGGTGAAACCTTTTCGAAAAAACAAATGATTCTGACGATGGAATTTTTTTGATCAACCTATTGGTCACACTTTCAGTTTTAATAAACTACATTTTTGGCTTTGTAACGCACTTAAGGGGGTTAAGGGGGTCGGTGCATTTTGGCAGATTTGAACTTTTTTCAATTTTTTTTCTCTTGATGGGAAACTTTTTGCCACTTCAAAATTTTCAAATAAAAACATTTTCGAACCAAAGTTGCTACTTTTGAGCTTACTTTGTATAATCAGATTTTTTCAGATGGACTATTTTTACTTTATAAATCGTCTTTTGAAAAAAACACTCAAAAAACGCGCGTTTGCTATCAAAGGTGTCTTAATTATAGTAAAATTTATTTTTTATTTACTACAAGCCCTAAAAAACGGTTTCGACCAACGTTGAAAATTTATGTGATTTAAATTTATACGATTTTTAAGTCAAAATCGAAAATTTAATTTTTGAAAAAAGACGAAAAAAACAGAAATTTTAGCACATCGAAACAAATATTTTTTTGCATGACTTTAATTTATTTAATTTTACACGGTGGATGGGTCAGCTTACCGATTTGTCAAGTTTGAGTCTGATTCAATTTTTTTCTTATTCTGAATAAAAAAGGGCTTCGATGGATTTCTGTCAAACTGTAGTTTTTTTCAAAGAGTATGATTCAGATTATAAACAAGCGCGAAGAAACAAAACGAGGACATATTTGAATAAAGTGAAAGTAGCTATTCCTAATATTTTCATAAAAATAAGTTTGAAAAATTTTCAACAAGAAATGAGGAAAATTTTCAAAATATTTCCAACTAGTTCGACCAAAAATCCCAAAAAAAATGTCATATAATTTTCCAAATATCATATAAAAAATATTTGGTCATTTACGCGGAAAGTCAAAGTGGCCATTTTAAAGATTTTTTTCGTTGATTCGAAACAAATACTGTAAAAAAAATGTGATGAAAAATAAGACATTGTTTTATAATGCTCGGAAACTTTTTTCAAAAATTTCTCATAATTTGTGGAATTCGAAAAGTTTAATTCGAACTCAAAATTTTCTTAAGATAGCAATAGCAATAACTCGAAAATTTTTTAGTTACAAAAGTTGCCTGGAGCATGAAACATAACTTTGATGGTATATTGAGAAAAATATATAAACCCAGTGAAAAGTTTTTCCTTCAAGAGCCCATATCTCAGATATGATATCTGTCAAAATGCACCGACCCTCTTTTTGATATATTTGTAAACTAATTTTTCTTGGATTTTGAAAAATTGAATTCAAAAACGTTAATCCTTAATTTTCAAAAATTCATTTTTGAAATCTTGACAAAAATGTTTTCATTTTTTTTGGTGAAAAATGCGCGGGCAGAAAAACGATAATCCAAAAAAACCAAGCTGTCTAGGTTTGCGTAAAAATAGTTAAAGCTGCTACTCAAATCGTAAATTTAAACTTTTGAATGCCATTTCACCATAGTTTTAAAGAAAATTTGCTCCTACTAACAAATAATAATAATTATGCCGCATAATTTATGGGCTAGTCATTTTTTTCTAATTGTTCATAAACTTTTTAGTTTCAAAAATAGTTTTAGCCCCAAGTTATGGCTGAACCATAACTTATGAGTAGGTCATACCAGTGTTCTAAAACGGGATGAGTTTTCAATCCCGATCCCGCCCGGTCCCGAGTCATTTATTTTTTTTTCAATCCCGATACCGCCCGATCCCGAGTGTTATATGACTCATACCCGGGAGCACTATCTGCCAAACTAAGAGTGCAAGCAATAATACCATATTTTCTCTTTAAATTCTGTCCCGGGTATTTTTTCATGCGTTGATAAAACTATTAATTTAAAAGACGATTTTATTCCCGGGTATGACCCTACTTATGAAGCATAACAAATACCGGCATTATTAATATTTAACTGAATTTTCTTACTAACGAAGGTTGGGGTTAAAAGCGTGAGTTATCAATTTATGTGATTTTTATCCAAAACATTTGGTCTTCTCTTAACGTCGCAGTTATTTGGCAATAGTTTGATTCATAATATATAATTGGCACTTTCCCATGACTTTAGGTCAATATTTTTGATATTTCATAATTATGGTTTTTAATCATTTGAAAAAAGATCTGTCTCGTACAAAGGACGGATTAAATGAGATTTTGAGCTTAATAAAATGACGAAAATAAAAATTAAAAACCCGGTTTGGATTATTAATTTTAAAACCGATCAAATTTATCATAGGTTACGACATTACAAGCGAAAGGACTCTACCTGAATAAATTATATAGGAAAAATTAAGCGCGTGCGAGTGTGCTGCCGGTTTTAGATTTCAACCCCTGGACGCTCCAAGCTTATTAATCGACTCACAAAATTTTTGAGCTTCATAAATGAATTAATGATTTGGAAAGCTTATTGTTTTTTATTTTATTTTTTTTTGTCGAAAAAATCGATTTTTCTCTATTTTTTTAAAGTTTCTCGATCTCAACACTATTTTGTTTCTAGTGTTAACTGACCCTCAAAAAAAATCAACTAAAAAATGATTGGGTGCCACCTAGTGGTGGAAATTGAAAATTTCCCTTAATAATCGTTGAAAATTGGTTATTAAATTAGAACTGAAATTATGATAAACTGGGAAATAAGGCCAACAAGGTTATATATGAAATAATACAGCCTTTTATAAGGTTTGCCGAGGAGAATTCAAAAACATTCATTACATTTTATTTGAACTACTCATTTCATTAGTGAGTATCGTATAAAGAAATGTAAGGAAGTCAGTTATTTACGAACACAAACAAAGTTATTCTGCTATATATTATATAGGATGGGTGAACCCGGCGTGTCAAATGAAGGATTTCTTATATAGCGCAATTTTGAGAAAAATCCGAGGAAGCCATTTTGTGTCAAATTTTAAGGAATATTTTTTTGAATTTTGTGTGACATAAATTTTGAAAATTTTTTGGTGCTTTCTCATTGGCTGAAAATAAAGTTTCATAAAAGTCATTTTTGACCACGGAAATGAATTCCTCAGGTTAAACTGGTCTAAAAAACATTTTTTTTATTTCAGAATTTTATTTCAAAAACGGCATTTTTTGGAGCTTGAAAATCATGAAAATCGGCATTTTTTCACAAAATCAAATTTTTTTAAATTTTGAAATACGTACAGCTGATTTTTTTTACATGTTGTTAACTCATAATTTATTGACCAGAAAGAAAAAAAAATCCGTCGCTTTCCAATGCGGAAAAAAGTTTTAGGCAATTTGAATAGTGATAATACATGATTTTATTTATTTTTTCAAAAAACAACATTTTTAATGTAAATTAAGCGTTTTATTCAATTAACTTAATGAACATCAGCGTGTTAATAATTTGACGACCTTCAGGACAAAAAATTATGCTGTGGTTGCGCTAAAAAACTGTAAGTCTTGTGAATCTTCGTATATATACTAGTATAATTAGGCCTCCCGAGCAAAAAATGAGCACCCGATAAAAAGGTCCATGAGTTTGAAAAACTTCAGATCTAGGACAATTTTGACGGTGAAAATTTTGGTAAAAAAATTTTTGGGCTCCGACCACTCAGTGGCGCTGTTTGAGGTGCTCAAAAACCGGTTTTAAGACTTTTCAAAATTAAGGCAATTGCATATCGCGAATTTTTCATTTTAGTATTTTTTTCGGATTCACAAAAAAATTTTGCTCCAGATTGACATCTTTACATTTTATGTACTAAAATTTCCACGTGGTGTAGGACCGAAATGGTGGTGCCCAAAAAGTCAATTATGTCAAATTATTGATTTGAGATATGCAAAAGATGCTATTATCGACTTTGTGAAAACGGTATTAGCAACTATGGGTTTCAGATGACCACATGTGGTGCTAGCGGCGATGCCATGATTTGATGGTGTAACCAGCAACACGTATTTAGCATTTACAGGAAAGCTCATTGTAAGAAATAAATAAAAGTGACCATTTGATGAAAAACTTTAATTTTTTTCTGGAATCCGCTGTGTTCAAAATTTGACTATAGTTGCTGATATCGTTTCCAGCAAACGTACCAAAGGAATCTTTCGTGGCAATTAAATTTACTATACTCACTTTCATATTCAAAATTGTCGATTCGGGCACTTTTTTGTCGATTTACAGCCAAATTCGAAAAAGTACTTGCAACATTTGCTCACCACCCCTTGAGCTTGTTCATTCCGAAAATGACGTTGTTATGAACAATAAGGCGAAAAAATAAGACTTTCAAAAAAAAATTTTTGCTCCCTTGAGTAACCAATTAACCGGTTGGTCGAGTTTACCGTTTGGTCGAAAATGAGCCCCAAAATCGCCGTAGGCCGATAAAGGAGGAGTATTATATTTTTAATTTAATTTGGTGAAAAATGACACCAAATTCGGCGAAGGCGATTATTAAGGGGATTTTATGTTTTTTATGTATTATTGATGAGAAATGAGAAGAAAAATTGCCAAATTTTCAGAAAAGTATTCAAATTTTTAAATCAAAAATAAAAAGTTTAAAGTTGGGTTTCATTTTAGAAAAAATTATCTAATTTTGAAAGAAAATGAAAGAAAACATTGCAGTGAAGTACCGTTAATTAAGTAAATATAATGAACATAGGATAACTTCACCAGATACTCAGGTATAAAACACTTCTTGGTCAAATGAAATCAGAAAATATGATAAAATACGATCAAAACACAGTACTATACCATTTTTAGAGGAAATAAATAAGTTTTTTTATACCTTACATGTATTTTTTTTGTTTATTTGAAATAAAATTGAGTTTAATTTATGATAACTTTTCAATCGAAAAATATTTGACAAATATAAAATGAAACTTTTGAACATTTTATTATTTATGGGAATATTGTAAAGAGAAAACTGTATTAGAAAGAATATTTTGAAAATCTATTCAAGTATTTGAAATGTTGAACCCCCGGCTTTTCAAAAAACAAAACAAGAAATCGAACGGAAGTGTATTAAATTACTACTAGTACTCTCAGTAAAGGCGTTCAAATACTATTAATCAACTTTGGAGCCCCCAGGGAAATTTTGAGCCCCCAAGGGTTAATTATTAGGCTTCATAATTTAGGCATATATTTACGTAAATATTATCAATTGGTGTGGAATTTGATGATGATTTTTTCTGAAGATTTTGTGAGGAATTTTTGTGGAGTTTGCAACAAACTGTTTGCAGACCATTTTAAGCATATATTAACGTAAATAGTATCAATTTTTATCGAAATTCTTGTTGATTTATTTTGTCTTTTTGCAAAAATTAGGGGCATGCGAGTTTGCTGTCAATTTTAGATTTTAAGCACATATTAACGATGATACAATCAATCGATTTATTTTATCGTTTCTCATTATATAAGAAATATCTAGGTCTACAAGGTCTTGCAAATTTCTAAAATAAAATAAAAATGGCGACAAATAGTAATTATGGATCTGAAAAAATCTATAAAACATTTTGGCAAATTATTTTCAAATAAAAAAATCTAGTGCGAAAATTACCTTATGAATTATGATTATACAGTTTTTAGGAGTTTTCAGAGTGAACAGTTCGCAGTGAACTGTTCACTGTAAACTGTTGACTCCGATTCTCACGAGATCCTGAGAATTCAAATGATGTTTTATGAACACTTTTGAGTCAGAAGTTCTGGCGTGCCACATTAAAAATATAACTTCTTTCGAAAATAAAAATCGGGAAAATTTATAAAATGCATGGTTTCCTTGGAATATTAAAGAGTTGAAATAATCAAACCTTTCTTGAGGTGGTGCGAGAAAAAAATTAAAGATCTATAAAAATTTGAAATTTAGCTGTTTTTGAAATTTATTTAAATAATATTTTTTAACTCTGAGAAATAAATCGATTGCCAACTTTTGATAAATACAATTTAAAAAAATTTCGAGTTCAAAAAAAGTCCGCAAATTACATTTTGCGCAAAACGGCACTTAAGGGAGTGGCATCGATCCGGCGGATTGGTACATTTTTTCAGAGCGATATCCTTTTCGGAACGGAACTCCATCTCAAAAACGCTTACTATCTCTACAGCGCGTGTGCAAACCCCACTGATGTTGTCTAAGTGATTGTCTTAGTAATTGATTGAGTGATTACACACCGATAAAATTTAGCGGTTCCATTATCAAGACCCATGCCTATAATCATATTGAATATAATCACTAAGACAACATTAGTGGGATTCGAACACGCGCTATAGAGATAGTAAGCGTTTTTGAGATGAAGTTCCGTTCCGAAAAGGATATATGAAAAAAAAATGTGAAAATTATTTTTTTTATTTTTTATCTTCAATAAAAGTGTTTATTCTTGCAAACGTTTATATTTTTAATTTCTTAACACGACTTATTATCTGTGAAAATATAAAAAACCACTGTACATCCATTTCCAACTAAACCCGACTATAGAATTTTCTTTGAAGTCGATATTAATAAACTTCATTGTCGGGTGTTATGTCCTAAAAAAATCTGGTTTCTATTTCGCGCATTAAAAAAATTCCTTGATATGAAAGTTTTTTTTCCATGGAAAATGGTCAAAAATGGCAAAAAGTAGAGAAAAACAACTTTTTTTGAGATTCAAATTGACCTTCAATGCGTTTTGATATCGAAAAATCTTGTCCTGACTATCAGCAAAAAATGACGCCTATAACACCGCAATTTATTTGAAATTTCATACCAAAAATTTTCTAAAAATTTAGCTGCCGAATGCACTTATCGAGTGTACAGTCCGAGTGTTAAAATTTCATCAATGTTTAGAAATGATAATCGTCGCCGACCAACTTCAATTAGTTGACGTACGGAAGATTTAATAGATACCAAACTTTAATAATGTGGATTCTGACTGATTTTTGTTATGGAGAGTTCAAAATACGACTAATAAAAAATTTTGGACTTGATTGCAGAAAATTTATTATTTTCAAAAAAGTCGACAAAAAATGACAAATAAACATATTATTTAGATTTTTCAACAGCAGTCAGAAAATCGTATGTAGCGGCATCTATGAAAAAAACTTGAAGTTGGCCATTTTTTCTGCCTTTCATTCACAGATTTTCAAAAAAACTAAATCAGAAAAATTTTGGAACACAAAAATGCTGAAATTTTCACATGATGTTTTTGATTTTTTGTTTGAATATTTACGAATTCCCACATATAATTTAAGTCGAGACCTCAAACGTTTCTAAAAATAGACAAAAATTATTTTATAAAGTGATGCACATATCTTTATTGCTGGTTCAGCTAACGATTAAAAGCATGAAAAAAAGTAACTAATTATTTTCGTAAGTTAAATTGACTTCAAGTCTCCTTCTGGGCGCGACGTCTGTCGTATTGCTGACCCCCTTAAAGAAGCCTTTAACCTTGACAATTGCAAAGTAA
>SCLH01000534.1:448856-543723 GCA_004367855.1 Oikopleura vanhoeffeni | reverse complement strand
TTTGTGAAAGCAAGATTATTGTTCAATTATCCTTAAACTGAAATACATATGTTCGTGCTGTTTCTAGTACTTCATTGAGGCGACGCTGAAAACCCTGTTTTTGGCCTTAAAATGCGACCAGTACTCCCTTAAATCACATTTTGAGAAGAGTGAAAAGGTTCTTTAGAAGTTTTTAAGACTTTTTTCCATTACACCAAAGTTGAAAAACGATCAGGTAACCTTCAAATTAGGAAATAAGGTTTTGGTGAAAGTAAACAAATAGTGATCAAATTACGCCGAAAAACACCTAATTTAAGAGTTTTGAACATAATAATATTTTCCAAACACGTCACGTTATCTTATTTTTCGAGAAATAAGGATTTATCTATGACATATTTCAAACCTTATTTTTGAATTATTTCGTCACCTGATTTTATTCGGACATTGGTGTAATTAGAAAAAGTTCTTGAAAACGTTTGAAGTTGACCCTGGAATTTTTTTGACGTAATTTGAGTACTTTTTTAAATTACTGTACAATGACTTTTTATCAAAAATACTCAAATCACGTGGAATACCCCTTAAAATAATCTTTCCGAATTTCTAAGACTTTTATTGCATTTTAAATTAGCCTCCGGTTTAAATAAGGCAGTCCTAGAAGTCCAAACTTCCGGAACACTGATTACATAAGAATCAGTAAGTTCATGCGTGGGCGTGTGGCTCTCTCTTTCTTTCTCACCACAAGAAATTAGATTCCAAAATAATTTAAGAGTCATCATACTAGAGAATTTTGTAAAAAAACATATAATCATTTTTAGACAAAGCGATAGAAAATAATTTGAAGTTTTATATGAGGTAATTGCAAATATAAATTAAGCTTTAATTTCATCTTATTATTGCACTTTTTTCTGTAACAGGTGGTAATTTTCGCAACTTTTTGTTTTCTTATCCTCATTATATGCCTTTAAATTCGTTTAAAATTTTTTTTTTATTTGTATAGCAAATTGGCTGAATATTATTTTAAGCTATTGAAAAATGAATGTTGATAATGAAACTTTGCTAATATGGCGGATTTAAAAGTATGGCGACGCGTTGGCATAAATCGAGTCTGGGTACAGATTCATGTCTAAAGTCTACGAGTTTAAGACACCAGAACAAAAATAACGCTCGAGAGATTGCTACCTGAGTTTTTGGCCTTTCTAAAAAGCAAATGAAAAGTTTTATCAATGCTGACGAAGGAATAGACTTTTTATTGACCCCTAACAACAGTTATTTTAATTTTTTTCACTATAAAACCCCCGTGTTTTCTGAAAAAAAATTAAAATGAAGAATACAATTATTCATTTAAATAGTCCTACTGACTTGAGAAATCGAAAAGTGACCTTGTAAAGCGTAATCGCCATACTGCCAAATAAGGGTGTCCACAGACGAAAAAATCGAAAATAATCGTTTTTCCAAAAAAAAATAGCATGTCTCTTACCGTAGGGCTGGCTGGAATTGGTAGGTAGTAACATTTGTTCAACTTTGAGTCACCTTTAAAAAAAAGAGGGCAGAATTCTACCAATGAGCGCTTAAAAAGCGTGTAAATTTGTATTATGAAATAAAAGCATTTTAAAAATTAAATAATGTTAATAAAAAGCGTGCCAAAAAAAATATATTTTATAAATTATAATGCCCGGTTATGGGGCAAAAAATTAATAGGCAATTAAATAATAAACGCGCTGATTAGTTGGTGAAAGTCTCACCGTGAGACTACCTACGTAAAAATATCTCCTTTTGAGATCCATTTCACATAAACTGCATTTTACAAGAAATTTCTTTTTGACGATTTGACCTTTCAAAATATTAAAGATCCCATCCTTTAATCTTAATAAAAAATTGCTTGGAGCGCTGACACTGAAACTAAAAATTGTTTTTCACTGGGAACAACCTATGCAAACTGCCTCAGTAAAGTCAATGGAATTCCTTGTGCACCTTATCTGTGACTTTAACATTCTACAGCTGATTTGAGGTGTTGCCCAGAATCCTGTCTATGGGACATAATTGCAATCCCTTCGTGTATATCTTAAATCCCAGAAGACTGGCGGTTAATAGTTCCAAAGGGCGACAAGGAATTAAGAGGGGTTAGTGTTTTTGCCTTGGTCGTAACTTTTTGTGTCGCTCTAACAAAATGAAATTTTTGTGGCAAGGGATTAATAGGGATAAGTGTTTTTTGCTTGAGTTTTTGCTTGAGAAATGACACCACAGTTAAATTATCCGATAATTAACTTTTTTATTTATTAATTGACTTTTTCGTTAATTCTTAATTATAGATAATTAGCTGATTCAAAAAATACCTCACAAAGACGTTTAATGACACCAAAAATTTACTACCGATCATTTTCAAGTATCGAAGCTCACTTGTTTGTCAAGGGCCTTAAAATAAGCTAGAAAAGTATAGCATCACATGTAAAGCTTGTTTTTTATGTACAAACTATGTGGAGAAAGAAGATGAGGAAAAGAGGGAGGTTGACCTTTTTTTAAAGTGCCTATTTTTTGCAATAAAAAGTGTGTAGGCGGAAATCGGTAAAATAGTTAAAATACAAATTTACACAATTTTCGATAATTTTTTTCTATTTTTGCGTGGAAACTGGTGCTTGAGGTGATTAAAATTGATCTAAGATTTGCATTTTGCGACATTAGAGTCTGTTTTTTCTTCAAACTGGTATATTTTTTGAGCCCACTCATTTTCCATAGCAAAATATAGGAGAAAAAACCTGCAAAATTTTACGGCCCAAAAATGTACTTCTAAAAGCACATTCCTGATAACCTGGCCGTATGACTAGTGATCACTGTGAGATAGTTTGTTTTTTTGAGATTTTTATCCTTTTTTTAAATGAATTATCAACGATAAATAGTATACCAAAAGTCTTTTCAGAATATTTGGGATTTTCATAAAAAGGCAAATCTGATCGGTAAATTCAAAAAAATAGCGTTAGTGTTTTGAAGAAGAATATATATGGGTAGGCAGCCTACCGTAGGCTTTTCTACCATTTCGTACCTCTTTTTTAAATGATAATGAAAGAACAAATTCGTATTTTTATCATTTTTTTGGCGCACTACTTAAAAAAATTTGCAAAATTTCCTGCCAGAATACCTGATTTATTATGATCCGAAGGCCTAAAATGTTCGAATGCTCCTGCCAATAAAGTCAAAATAAATTTATACAACATTTTATAAACATGAAAACGAGTATAATAAGAAACAAATAAAATAAAAGTGTGAAGACAACGATAATAATGGTGTAATAATAAAAAACAGATGGAAGTATGTGGTAAGGATGCGCAAAACACATTTGAACTTAACATGGAGTTATGGGTGCCTTCAGAGCCAAATACTGGGGTCATTCTGGGTTCAAATTCGGGCCAAAAATGTCGGCCCAAAAAAAAGTTTGGTTTTGGCCCGGTACAAATATTTGGACCATTTCGCCCGTATTGAATAAAAAATCGGCCCAAAAGTGAACAATATTTTTCAGCAAAATCTCCGTTCAAATATAACAGCGAGCCATTTTGGGCGAAATGCGATAAATGGGACGAATTTTAGGCCCGAAAAAGTAAATATGGGGCTGCGTAATTTTGTCTACAATCTACGATAGCAAAAATCCAACTGAATGGTGCACTTAGCCCGTAGACGCCGAATATTACTGATTAATTAATTATTTTAATTAACTCATTATTATATTAATTATTTTAATTCACATATAAGAGGGCTGACCAAATTAAGGGACAAACCCCTTTTTATCTTTCCATCTCCAATTTTTTGAAAAAATTGGTAAATTTTGAAAATTACGGACCAAGCGCTTCGACCACTTTTTTACAAAATGTGGTCGTCAGTGAATATTTTCTTGTCAAAAAAGCTTTTTTCAAAAGGTTTTGTTTTTTTTCTAACTAATATAACATCATTGAAGGTATTAGAGGATACGCCGGTCAGGGTTCAAAGCGAAAATGCAGTATTTTTTAACCCTCACGGTACAAGAAAATCCGGTAAAATCCAGTTGTTTCGAAAATGTTCAAAAACTGCAAATTAACAGTGAATTAACCGCTACAGGCCGATTTTATTGAAACTTTTCGAAGAAATTTCATTTTTTTTTAATTTCACCGGTATCCTTTATAACCCGTTTATCGGCTTTTATTCACCGTGAGAAGCATCAAAAATATAAAATATATAAAAATGGACAAATTTGGCAGCGGAACAAATATTTAACTTCAGGGGTGCTAAGGGGTTAAAAACCCCGTTTGTCCATATATTTTCAACCATTGAGCACGATAGCTATATGAGGTGATTTTGAGTGAAAATGGTAAAATGTCGCGTTAATAGTGAACCCTCTGTTGCAGTTCAAATTTCGAATATTTTCGAATTTTTGTTCGAATGAAGGAAGAGCTCTCATACAGTCAATGAGGAAGGAGGCGGGACTTGAGGTCATCATCTAGGGTCAAGGTCATGTTCCTTTTTCTTAGATTTCAGGGGCCTCGAACATATCAGAGTTCAATTTGTGTCGGGTAGACAGATAATGCGACTTTGGATTGCATTGTTTGCTGCATCTAAAATAAAAGTTTAGTTAAAGGTCAATTATGGTTTTTATATTTTTCTGGTCAAGACACTTTTAAATTTGCGCAATAAATGCAGATTTGGCGCCCGAGAGCACTTTGGACCAGAAAAGGCTAAAGGTATTTTAGACTAGATATTCTATTCATCTCAAAATAACTAGGTCAGAATGAATACAAATTGGTTTTTTGAAATATGTAATCAGCATTTTTTAGCGAAAGTCTAAGCAACTAATCGAGATAAATTATTTTCTTCACACAATATATTGTTATCAAAAAATTTATCTCTGAAAACCCAGGTCTATGAAAAAACTAGGTGGTATAGATCAGGAGTTCTCGTGTATATGAAAATGTTGATGGAACGACCGCGGCGCATGACATTCGCAAATTTAAATTATACACGAAAAACCATCCCCTTTAAAATACTGTCTACTATAAGTATGTATAAGAGCAACAAAAAATCGTAATAATTATTTACTCAGTCCAAAAAACGGGTAAAAATTGGTGATTTTTATTCAAAAATTCAGCTTTTTTGTGTCCAAAAGTTAATTATCAACGTTTTTCGCCTCTGTTATTTTAAATGCGAGACCTATAATTTCAAAAAGTAGCTGATTCAATGAATTTATTTATAGAATATTTATCATGCTTATTTTTTGTGCTATATTTTTTTTTCAAATTTTGATTAAGAACAATAAATAAGATTTAGCACTACTGGCGACAACAAGTCTGCAAACTTGCGTTACCTCTGTTGGTCACGCCCCAGGTGTCAAATCCGCGCTTGCGAATTGTTACTATTAAGGGTGTAGCACCGATTAAAAAATTCCATACTGCGATCTCAAAAAATTGACATAAATTTTTGATTTTTTTTTCGAAATTTTAAAACCTTAGTCAGATGAAATTTGAAATTATTTTATGCGTCAAAAAATTAAAAAAACGTATTCAAAATTTTTTGAAATGAAATCAAATAGAAATCATCTTGACAAATAGAAAAAACATCAATAAATATTTTGATTCGGCACAAAATTGTTGGAGCTTTAAAATAAGCCTTTTATATTAATCGTTAGTTATTTAGAGATACAAATATGATGTCTTGAAGTTAGGTGTGCAAATATGCACACAGACTTAGTTGATTGTTATGAAGGAATTCAGAGCACATGGGGTAAGCTCTCAATTTTTGCTTGAAAACAAAATTAAGAAGTGAATTTCTAGAATTTTACCTGCATCGTTTAATCAGCATAATTTTCTTATGAAAAACATGTCCATCTTCGCACTCAAAAGCCACATCCTTAACCGCAAATCCTTTATATTTCTCGTTATTTTCATTTTCAACTGGGGTCATATCTGGACAGCAGTTTTCAGTAGGGCATGCTGGGCAATATTTCATTTTCAGCGCCTTGTTCGATTTACAGCCTGAAAAAATCAATTTTTCTCGATCAGTTCGTTTAGCTCGAATTTTTCCACCCTTTTTAATAACGCATTTTGGCAACTGTCTCTTCGACCGAGATTGTGCTGCTCTATTGTGGTATGAAAATCGACGAGAGTATCGGCGTGAAGATCGGGATAGAGCTCCCACATCGCTCGAGTCACATTTTCGCATTCGGCACAGCATGTACTCTTTATCAAGGGCACACTCGGGGTTATTATTGGTCACTCGTTCAGAAAAGCCCCAGTCGCACTGTCTCGAACATGCTGACCACTGAGTCGTTTGAATGGCACATGCCTGTATTCCGTTTTCTAAATCTGCCTCGCGAAATTGGGTCTCAGCCGCAATGGGCACACTTGCGGGTTGATACATTAAATTTGGTTCTTCGAAACAATCGGGCTCTTTTGATCGCCCGGATCGGCACCCGATCCCACCATCTATGCAGAAACATTGAGTGTTGCAATTTGGCCAGAAATCATCACCGGATTTGTACTCGAGATCGTTAGCATAACAGTCGCGCCCGGCTTTTGCTAAACAATTAGGTTAGTTAAGGAGATAAGCCATTAAATAAAATAAAAAATATTTTTTTTTATTACATTTTTAAAAAATTTGAGTCATTTAAAATAAATCTTTCAAAAACAAATAAGGCAGCCTTATTAAGGCTGTTCGAGGTCGTGCAAATTTTAAAGATCAAAAATTTTCAGATTGTACATTTTATGTGAAATTTTGCGTTGATTATTAATATGACGTTTTTATGAAATTTTTTATCGAATTTTAGTCCGATTTTGATTGGTTGAAATTTGAACCAATCAAAATTCAACATTATGACCGATTTCTGCAATATTATTTTTGGGCGTTTCCAATAAGGTGAGATAGTAAATCGGCTAAATAGTAAATCGGCTATAAAGTGTAAATATCGGCTATAAAGTAAAAATAGCCGATTTACTTTTAGAAGATAGCCGATTTACTTTAAGAAGATAGCCGATTTACTATTTATCAATCTTTCAGTGAAAAGTAGCCGATTTACTCATTTCCGCCTTGAATTATTTTGATAGCCGATTTAGCCTTCCAATAAACATGTATATATAAACATATATAAACAAATTTTGTCTTTTTTAATTTTGAAATTGAAAGTTGGCGTATTTTTATAAGAGAAATTGTTCGAATACGTTATTCAAATAAGGCCCCTTAGGGGGTGAACAAATCTTTTTGTTTAAATAACGTCCATTTTTTGACGAATAAAAACAATAAATTAATTTTATCATTTTTGTACAATCAACTTGTTCAAATTAATTTGATTCATTTCCAAGATATGTTTTCAGTATCAAATTTAAGGTTAATATTAATTTTGATCGAATTTTTTTGTCGAATAAAAATTTTATAAATTGAATTAATTAAAATAAATATAATTTAAAATTCAAACGACGATTGTAATCAACTTTTTGTCTTGAACTTTTGCAAATTTAAGCATTCACAAGACTGACTTTGGTGAAACGATTGTGTACGCTGAAGCCAGAGGACGAAAAGGCATTTTGATGGATTTCACGGAACATGATTATTATTCCTAACCTTCTATTAAAAATTTACTAATAAATATTTTAGGTATTTTCATGAGTTGAAATAGCAAAAGCCATAAAGCTGATTGACGTCCTCTGAGAGTTAACGATTTGTTATTTTCAGAAAACGGACAAATTATACAGCAGTTTATGAATGGCTTCACAAATTGTGCGATAAAATTACGATTTATAAAAAAATTACTAAAAAGTATTTTATTTATTTCGTATAAATTCAAAGAATTCGCAAAGTTGATTATTACGATATTTATTACGAAATTACCACATTTATACTGTAGTGTTTCAAAAATCGATTTTTATATTCAAGATCATTGGCATAAAAATCAAGACCAACTTTCGTTAAAAAACACAAGAAGTGGACAAAAGGGACCACACAGTGGACAATGGAGTCCAATTATCGCAGCTGTGAAAACCATTATCTGTTGAAAAAAAATGCTTTTTGAGGTAAAATGAGTTGAAAACATTTTTATTTGTTCGACTCGACCAGGGCTCTTTTTTGTTTCCAATAATCAGATTATAACACCATTTTTCCCAAAAAAATTTAGTAAGCCCTTAAGTTCCAAACAATTCGAGCCTACGAAATTACTCCAACATAATCTGCAAAAATATTCTGAGTACGATAAAAAAATTCTTATTCGAAAGTAATAAATTGGACGCTTATCAATTACTGTCATTTTTGTCTACATGCACATTGTTTCGTTTTGTCCTTATAGAATTATGCTTCAAAAAATCGAAAAAAAGTTTTTGAGATTGCAAGGGTGCCATGTTCGAGTCTCAATTCAGCTGATGTTTTTAATGTATCATAATAATTATATTTGAAGCAACTAATCAGAAATATTCAAAACTTAACTAGTCTTCACATAAACAAAAATTAAATTTCTTTGATTTTTGATTACTAAAATAATATGTTTTGTTTGACGGAAATACGGTGCGAGAAGACAAAAAAACAACTTTGACAGGGTTAAATACGATCAAGTCGCTCCAAAAGGCCCGTAAAACATGATTAACTCTAGGCCCCAGAATTTATTATAATCTAAGCGTTGAGAATAATGAAATTGAACTTCAGACTCAAATAGTGACATGAATTTCGATAAAAAATTCAATAAATATTTTCAAGTTACAGCAAAGTTTACTATCATAAATTTTAGTCTCATTTTGTCCACTTGTCAAATTTGGCGTTAAGTTCTACTTCTGACATTTACTCATGCAAAATTCTATTGACTCAAAATAAATATATTTTCTTTGCGATAAGCTCAATCTTGTCTTGTAAAAAACTATTTTTGAAATGTTGTTTTCCGCGGGTAAATGTGGTAATTGTCAAGTTCAAGATTCTTATCCAAAAATAACATTAACTAAGTAAATCGCGCAACGTCTACATAAATCAATCTAATTCGTTGTCAAACAAGTTCTATCTGACCACCCGGAGGGGGACACGACCACAGAAACTGTATTGATTTTCAAGGGGGGTTATAAACGCCGATTCAGAAGGCAATAAATATGAAAAAATATTAAAAAAGTTCAAAATTTTCGCACTATTTGTTTAATTTTCGCAATTATTACAATATTAAATGACAAAAAAAATCCGAAGTTTATAATAACCATATAATTCAATGTAAATATGACAAATAAGAAACAAAAATTAAGCCGATCAATGAATTAAAATCTTCGTTTCTGATTGGTTTAAATTTCAGCCAATCAAAATCGGGCTGAATTATATAATTTTTAGAAAAAACCTATATTAGTCATCCGCGCAAAATTTAATTTTTAATGGTTTATCTGGAATCTTTGTAGCAATGAAATTTGCACGGCGTCAGACAGCTTATAAACGCCGACGCAGAAGGTAATAAAAAAATCTGAAATGAGCATAATTTTTTTACTTACGTTGACAAACACCATCTCCTTTCTTGGATCTTGAACTGCATTCTAGAGAAAGTGTAAAATCACATGGTTTGAATTTGTTGCAGGAAGCTTCCCGTTGTTGGCCGCATACATGACATTCTGGTAGAAAATCGAGATGGGACATTCCGTGTCCAGTGGGACAAAATTGCTCCCGGAGGGTCATATTTTGAGCAAGTTGCTTTAAAGGAATTGTGGTACCACCGAATTCGGCACATCGTTTTTCAATATTTCCTTGGTTTGCTAACGCGCCCTAAATTTTTTATTTAAAAATTGGAAAAATAACGAATTTATAGATTTATAAAATTAAAAATTGACGGAAGTTCTTAACCTATACTAAGAAATCTTGATTCATTAAAAATTAGAGTTAAAGATTTTAACCAAAAATTTATCCAACTCTCGATGTAAAAAATATAAAACATTTAAAAGCCTTGACCATAAAGAAAAATTGAAAATTCTAGATTTCAAAAAAATGACAACTGTAGATCGAAAATAAAGATTGAAAACACCAGTTTTTTAATTCTAGATTAAAATGGTTAAAACTTTGAAAGAGCGCTCCGAGCGACAAGAAAAAACTGAAAAATGGACTGCAATATTACTACTCATAATATATCTTCTAGAAGCTATTAAAGCTTAATGACATCATTTTCGAAATTCCTATTTTATTTTGATTACTATTTTAAGTATATAATTTAAGTTATCAGTCCTCTGATGTTTTTTCGACACTTGACTTGGCCTTGAATCATGAGGGTATTTATTCAGATTAAATAATAATTTTTAAAACTTGGACGTTCTCAAATGTGATTTATCGAGGAGAAAAAAAATTATCAAAAAATGACATCGTCGCAAATTGTTAGAAACGGGCTCATATCAGGTTTTTAGGACTTGATTTGAGATTTCAGTCCTGACTTCTTAAAAATATAAATTTTCGAAATAGGTTTCAAAATATAGATCATAAATTTTTAACACCGAAGCACCGTTTTTTGTTCACACGATAACCATGGTAAATACTGTAACAAAATTACTTTTTATATTAAATATTCTTTTGTTACGTATTAAGAAAACAAAGTAGGAGCGTGAGAAAACGATTTTCTTACAGATTTTTTTTTAAATAGAAAACGGTAGTTTTATATATTTAATTAAAACATGAATTTTTAAAAACTGTATTCTTTAGTAATTTCCCGAGCGGCGACACAAACACAGCTTTTGTCTCAAGGTCAAAATGTATTTGAGGGTAATCTTTAACTCGCAGGCGTAAAATTTATTTTTATTTAGGGTTCTCTAAATGACCAATTTTTTATTACTCGATTTAACTATCAAACTTTGGACCGAATTCAGGAATGTTAAGGATGTTAAGGAGCGGAAGATTAGGGTGGCTTCGCGGATATAAAATTTTATTGTCAAGTATTTTCTTGAAAAAACGACAATTATTCAACAATATAGCGTTATTTTAAGCCAGCATTTTTCAAATTATGATAAATCTAATAAAAATTTCAAACTTATTATTTTGAATAGCAAACAAAATGTTTAGAAAGCTAACGAAAATATTTCGAAAATTTTTAGCTGTAATTTTCGAAAATTTTTTCTTTCAATATCTAGCAAATTCGAAATTTTCAACAAAATCCTGATGAATTGCGTAATTAGGCTTAATCCGATTAATCGTCGATTTTCGTGATTTGTTTTCAAGTCAAAATTGTTATTTTCATGACGCTCATGATACCCTGAGGAATGCTATCCCACACACCACACTGGCCAATCGCCATTCTGATTTTCACGTGTCCTGCCGAGATGAAACCTACGCAAATCGCATGTTTGCGCGGGCACATAAGGGTTAGAACGCCAGAAAGTAAGCTGAGGGTTAAAACAAAGAGTGTTCGTAGTTTGTTATCGTTACGATAAGAATTGGTCTGATTTGCCCAGATATGGTGGTGGCTAAGGCATTCCGGCGGATAACTTTTTGATCCCATGCCGACACCCCCTTGAGCGATAAAGCGCATACCAATCTAGCAGCTTCATTCCCCAGGACATGTTAAACGTCATGTTTTTAATTTAGTTTTCATGGTATTCTAGCAGAACATGGTCCGATGAGAAGAAATGGTCCGATGAAAATTGTCAGATAAATTTAATCGATACAAAATTTTTTTTCAAAATTCACTAGAATATTTACCTGTAGGAGCATGAAGGAAATTGAATTTCGCATTTTTCTGTATTGGTTTAATCTCTGTTTATAAAGTTTTTTTTGACAATTTCTGTTAAAAATGTAAGAAAAAATCAGTACAATTTTTTTTCAGTTTTTTTATTTGGTTTTTTTCTATAAATTCCAGACTGAATTTTGGTTTATATATGGTTAACAGCACTCTACTCGTGTCAACAAAAGAAAATGAGTTTTAAAACTCTGCCCGCCGAACACCCCTTACTCTAGCATCGCCAGTGAGGGCGCCCGCGGGTTAAGAAAAAACTCTCTGGATCTGCCTTCTGAGCTCTTTACCAAAAAGTTAGAATAAGACGATTTACTTCCGGTAGTGTTAATTCGTAAAATTATATTTAATTAAATTGGTTTAAAAAATGACTTCCGGTTATCGCGCTTTGTGGGAGGGGGGAGAAATGGCCATTACTCTACATGTATATTCGCACTTAGTAGAGATTCTAGTAGACACCTGGTAGAGATCCAGCAAATTTGGATAAATGCATTTTTTTGAATTACGGCTATTGGCTTAAGCTAAATTTAAAAAACTTACTAAAATTGAGACAGGAATTTTAGAATTAGATTTTACTTCTTTAATTTTTAATTCATCTTCTAAATAATTAATAAAAGAGCGAAATCTTGGGCATAACGCGCCGCGCTTTGAGTATGCAAAAAATCTAATTTTTTTCCTAGAGTTCAAAAAAGTTCAAACCCGATTCATAATATGAATGAAACTGCCTATCAATCAAGATTTCATGTTAATAAGGACAAAAACTTTACGTGACCAATTTATCAGGCATCATAATTATAAAATATTGAGCACTTAAACTGACCAAAATAAAATTTTGCTTCTAAATTGTCTTGAACAATGACAGTTATAAAATTGGGCTAAACACGTCCAACAAATCTTGGACACTTAAAAGCACTCCCATATATTTTATGTACCATTCTGTAAATAAATCTGCCGGGTCTCTACTAGGTCCTTAACACTTTGAGTGTTCAAGTTCAAAATTTGAAGAATTTCCAAGTTTTCATTACAAATCATTACATCAAATATACATCGCGGTTCACAAGAGGTGATTTAAAGAACAAATGAGGTTAATGCCAAATAAGCTCATTAATACTTATGAAACCATTAAGGGGTGGTGCGGGCAAATTTTGACATTCGCGAGGCTTCGTACGGCCAAACTGATTGAGATGTAAATTTTCTGAAAAATATATTTGAAAGATTTATCCTTCATTTGACATTTCAGTACCAATCTCATCAACCATGTGGTTAATCGCGGTTAAACACGTGTCTCCCGTTTTTTTTTCAAAGAAACAAGAATCCTAGAGCTAAAATCGAAAATATTGGACGTTTCGTGAAATCTCTAAAATTGTTTGAATTTTAGTGTAAAGGAGTGTTTTTTTCGATTTTTGTCCCGAAAGCCAAGATTTTCTTCGAATGTGGCGAAAAAGGGCGTTTTCCCAACGTTTTGATACAGGGCTTTTTCAGTGAAAATGGTATAAATGGCACTTTTGGAATATAAGAAGCTCCCTGGGTCTAGAATATGGTTTAGTAAGAACTTTCGAATTTTGGCTTGATTGGCTGTGAATCGACAAAAAAGTGCGCGAAATCCACAATTTTGAACATAAAAGTGGGGAAATTATGAAAAAGTCCTAGATACTAGAATTTTTTTTTATTTTTGTATACGCTTCATTTGATTCAACGTTTGAGTTTAAACCTGTGAACACCAGCTTGAAACATAACTAATAACGGGGTTTCCCAATTGCGGTGGCTTTTTTTCAAGACGGCGGCATTTTGCACTACGCGCGGCAAAGTGGCTTTTGAGATTATCTGAATTTAGATACTCAGATATTTGACCAAATTGTCGGATAAAAATCGAAGAAAGTACAATTAATTTCTAATAGTATTCTAATCAATTTACAAATTTTATTAATTTGCAAAGAAATCAAATTCGTATCAATTCAGAAAATAAATGAAAAAGTACAATTAATTGTGAAAAGAAACTTAAGGGGGTTGTAAAGGCTGGAAAGGATTTTTCGAGGGCTCATAACTTTTTATTCCTCGCTTCCTTTATAATATTAAGAAATATTTGAACTTGTAGACGTAGGCAACTCTTGACGAACATTTAACATTAAACTTTTAATGAAAACGCAAAATGTTTAGATTACTAAACAGATTATTTTAACATTTTGTACAAAAGATTCGATAGGCACTCAGAATATTAAAAGGTTACTTTTAGGCAAACAAGCGTAAATCAATATTATGGGATGGATATAAGGAGGTAATTTTTGACATGTATTTTTTTATTATTATTATAATAATCAAAAAACTGGAAAGACGCGAGTTTAAGCTAACCCATAGAACGAAAGGGCAACTCGATGGCTTTTCGAATAAATTGATCATTATGTCCAATTTTCTATTAAATTCTCTAAATGATTAAAAACCAGATGAATATTTAACTAACCTAAAACATGATCTGGATTACATTAACAAAAAATAAGGAAAAAACAGTTTTTTATCTTTGATCTTAATTTTATTTGAAGTTATCATACAAAATCTCATAAACTCACCTCAAATTCATCGGGTTTTGGTCGTTTTTAAAAATATTTTAGTCATGTTCTCAAGTTGGCACTGACTAATTAACCCTGATATTCCAAAAAACATGGCGTATTGGCTAGTTGGTTTTTCTATATAAAATTTCGCCAACAAATTCAATTAATTAATTAATATAACGTTTAAAAATGTTTATTATAAAAAAGAGATTTATGTTTATCATAAAAAGTCATTTATTTATCTACGTTTCACATTTAAAATGTTGGCCAAAACTGTCCAGAAGTAACTCTGTGGAAGTTGGGTGTTTTGTTTCTCTGAGAGTAAATAAGAGAAATTTTCACGCCCACGCAATATTTTCGACGAAAAGGGGTNAGACACGCCAGAAACAAAAATAACGCTCTAGAAGATTGCACTAGTCTTTGGCCTTTCTAAAAGCAAATGAAAAGTTTAATCATGCTGACGAAGGAATAGACTTTTATGACCCTTAAAAAAACAGTTATTTAATTTTTTCACTATAAAAACCCGCGTGTTATTCGAAAAAAAATTAAAATATAAAGAATACATTTTTCAATTTAAATATCCTACTGACCTGAGAAATCCAAATTGAACCTTGGAAAGCTAATCGCCATTACTGCCAAATAAGGTGTTCCACAGACGAAAAAATCGAAAATAATCATTTTCCACAAAAAAAAATAGCATTGTCTCTTACCGTAGGGTCTGGCTGGAATTGTAGTAGTACATTTGTTCAACTTGAGTGACCTTAAAAAAAAGAGGCAGACTTCTACCAATGAGCGCGCTTATTTAAAAAGGGCGTGTAAATTTGTATTATAAAATAAAACATTTTTAAAAATAAATAATGTTAATAAAATCGTGCAAAAAAAATAATTTTATAATTTATATGCCCGGTTATGGGGCAAAAAATAATAGGCAATTAAATAATAAACGCGCTAATTCAGTTGGTGTGAAAGTCCTCACCTAGACTACCACGTAAAATATCTCTTTGAGATCCATTTCACATAACTGCATTTTCACAGACAATTTCTTTTTGAACGATTTACCTTTCAAAATTATTAAAGATCCCATCCTTTAATCTTAATAAAAAATTTGCTTGGAGCGACTGACACTGAAACTAAAAAATGTTTTTCACTGGGAACAACCTATGCAATGCCTCAGTAAGTCAATGGAATTCCTTGTGCACACTTATCTTGACTTTAAACATTCTACAGCTGATTTGAGTGTGCCCAGATCCTGTCTATGGGACATAATTTGCAATCCCTTCGTGTATATCTAAAATCCCCAGAAGACTGCCGGTTAATAGTTCCAAAGGCGACAATGAATTAGAGGGTTAGTGTTTGCCCTTGGTCGTTAACTTTTTGTGTCGCGCTAACAAAATGAATTTTTGTGGCAGGATTATAGGGATAAGTGTTTTGCTTGGTTGCTTGCTTGAAGAAATGACACCACAGTTAAATTATCCATCATTAACTTTTTTTATATTAATTGACTTTTCGTTTAATCTTAATTATAGAATTTAGCATGCTATAAGCTTATCCCAAAAAATGTTGCTATTTCCGGCTCTTAAATTGCACTTTGACGGATCCAATTGATTCAAAATAAACCTCACAAAGAGTTAATACACCAACAATTTTAACTACCGATCATTTTCAAGTATCGAAGCTCCCTTGTTTGTCAAGCCTTAAAATAAGCTAGAAAAGTATAGCATCACATGTAAAGCTTTTTTTTATGTACAAACTATGTGGAGAAAGAAGATGAGAACAGAGGAGGTTGACCTTTTTTTAAAATCGCCTCTATTTTTGCAATAAAAAGTTGTAGCGAAAGTCGGTAAATATTAAATACAAATTACAACAATTTCGATAATTTTTCTATTGTTGCGTGAACTGGTCTGCTTGATGGTGATTAAAATTCAGATCTAAATTTGCATTTTGCGAAATTAGAGTCTTGTTTTTTCTTCAAACTGGTAATATTTTTTGAGCCACTCCATTCGCATAGCAAATATAGTGAGAAAAAACCTCAAAATTTTACGCCCAAAATGTACTTCTAAAAGCACATCCTGATAACTGGCCGTATGACTAGTATACTGTGAATATTTGTTTTTTTTAATTTTTCCTTTTTTTACATTGAATATCCAACGATAAATAGTATACCAAAAGTCTTCTTCAGAATATTTGGGATTTCATAAAAAGGCAAATCTGATCGGTAAATTCAAAAAATATGCGTTAAGTGTTTTGAAGAAGAAGTTTAATATATGGGTAGGCAGCACCGTAGGTCTTTTCTACCATTTCGTACCTCCTTTTTTAAATGATAATGGAAAGAACAAATTCGTATGGTTATCATTTTTTGCCGACTACTTAAAAATTTGCAAATATTTCCTGCCAGATACCTGATTTTATTATATCCGAAGGCCTAAATTGTTCGAATCTCCTGCCAAGAAAGTCAAAATAAATTATACAACATTTTTAAACATGAAAACGAGTAGAATAGAAACAAATAAATTAAAAGTTGAAGACAACGATAATAATGGCTGTAATAATAAAAAACAGATGGAAGTATGTCAGTAAGAGCGCATAAACACATTTGAACTTACATGGAGTTATGGGTAGCCTTTCAGAGCCAATACTGGGTCATCTGGTTCCAAATTTGGCGCAAAAATGTCGGCCCAAAAAAAAAGTATTGGTTTTGCCCGGTACCAAATATTTGACCATCTTCGCCCGTATATTTGAAGAAAAAATCTCCCAAACGTGAACAATATTTTTCAGCCAAATCTCCGTTCCAAAATAACAGCGAGCCATTTGGCGAAATGCATAAATGGGACGAATTTTTGAGGCCCGAAAAAGTAAATATGGGCTGCGTAATTTTGTCTTACAATCTACAGACAAAAATCCAACTAATGGTGCACTAGCCCGTAAGACGCCGAATATTACTGATTAATAATTATTAATTAAACTATTATGTATATTAATTTAATTCAATATAAGAGGCTGACCAATAAGGACAAACCCCTTTATATCTTTCCATCTCCAATTTCTTGAAAAAATGGTAAATTTTAAATTTACGACAAGCTCCTTCGACCACTTTTTTTACAAAAATGTGTCGTCTGAATATTTTCCTTGTCAAAAAAACTTTTTTCAAAAGTTTTGTTTTTTTTTCGAACAAATATACATCATTGAAGTATTAGAGTATACGCGTCAGGTTCAAAGAAAATGCAGTATTTATAACCCTTCACGTACCAAGAAAAATCCCGGAAAATCCAGTTGTTTTCAAAATGTCAAAACTGCAAATTAACAGTGAATTAACGCTACAGGCCGATTTTATTGAAACTTTCGAAAAATTTCAGTTCTTTTTTAATTTCACCGTTATCCTTTTATTAACCCGTTTATCGCTTTAATTCACCGTGAAAGCATCAAAAATTAAAATATAGAAAAATGGACACAATTTGCTCAGCGAAACAAATATTTAACTTCAGGGTGCTAAGTGTAAAAACCCGTTTGTCACTATATTTTCAAACCATTGAGCACATAGCATATGAGGTATTTTGATGAAAATGGTTAAAGTCCGTAATAGTGACCCTCGTTGCAGTTCAAATTTTCGAATATTTTCGGAATTTTTGTTCGAAATGAAGAAAAGCTCTCATACAGCATGAGGAAGGAAGCGACTTGAGGTATTCAATCTAGGGCAAGGTCATGTTCCTTTTTCTGAATTTTCAGGTCCTCGAACATAATCAGAGTTCAATTGTGTCTGGTAGGGACAGATAATCACTTTGGATTGCATTGTTGTGCATTAAAATAAAAGTTTGTTAAAGGTCAATTATGGTTTTATATTTTTCTGTCAAGACACTTTAAATTTGACCGCAATAAATGCAGATTTGGCGCCCGAGAGCACTTTGACCAGAAAAAGCTAAGGAGTTTGATAATATTCTATTCATCTCAAAAAAACTAGGTCAGAATGAGTACCAAATTGTGTTTTTTGAATATGTAATCAGCATTTTTTAGCGAAATGTCTAGAACAACGAGAAAAATTTATTTTCTTCACACCAATATATTGTTATCCAAAAATTATCTCTGAAAACCCAGTCTTATGACAAAACTTGTATGTATAGATCAGGGATTTCGTGTATATGAAAATGTGATGGAACGAACCGCGGCGCATGACATTCGCAAATTTAATTCATACACGAAAAACACTCCCCTTTAAAATACTGTTCTACTATAAGTTATGTTATAGAGCAACAAAAAATCCTATAATTATTTACTCCAGTCCAAAAAACGGGGTAATAATTGGTGATTTTATTCAAAAATTCAGCTTTTTTTGTCCAAAGTTATTATTCAAACGATTTTTTCGCTTGTTATTTAAATGCGAGACCTAATTTCAAAGTAGCTCATCAATGAACTTTATTCATCATAGAATATTATCATGCTTATTTTTTGTGCTATATTATTTTTCAATTTTGATTATGACAATTAAAATAGATTTACACTTACTGCGACAACAAGTCTGCAAACTTGCTTACCTCTGTTGGTCACGCCCCCAGGTGTCAAATCCGCGCTTGTGAATGTTCTATAAGGTGTAGCACCGTTTAAAAATTCCATACTGCGATCTCAAAAATTGACATAAAAGTTTTGATTTTTTTTTCGAAATTTTAAAACCTTAGTAGATAAATTTAAAATGATTTTATGCTCAAAAATTAACAAACTGCCGTATTTAAAATTTCTGAATGAAATCACAATAGAAATCATGTGACAAAATAGAAAAAAAATCAAATAAATATTTTGATTCGCACAAAATTGTTTGGAGCTTTAAAATAACCTTTTAATTAATCTTAGTTATTAGAGATTTACGAATATGATGGTTCTGAATAGGGTGCAATATGCACCACAGACTTAGTTGATTGTTATGAAGGAATTCAGAGACATGGTAAGCTCTCAATTTTTCTTGAAACAAAATAAGAAGTGAATTTCTAGAATTTACCTGCATCGTTTAATCAGCATAATTTTCTTATGATAAAACATGTCCATCTTCGCCACTCAAAAGCCACTCCTATAACACGCAAATCCTTTATATTTCTCGTTTATTGTCATTTTCAACTGGGTCATATCTGGACAGCAGTCTTCGTCGGCATGCTGGGCAATATTATTTTCAGCCCTTGTTCGATTTTACAGCCTGAAAAAATCAATTTTTCTCCCGAGTCGTTCGTTTACTCGAATTTTTCCACCCTTTTTAATAAGCATTTTTGCAACTTCTCTTCGACCGAAGATTGTTGCTCTCTATTGTGTATTGAAATCCGACGAAGTATCGCGTTGAAGATCGGGATAGAGCTCACCACATCCTCGAGTCACATTTCGCCATTCTCACAGCATGTACTTCCTTATCAAGGGCACCTCGGTATATTGTCACTCGTTCAGAAAAGCCCAGTACGCACTGTCTCGAACATGCTGACCACTGAGTCGTTTAATGCACATGCTGTATTAACGTTTCTAAATCTGCTCGCGAATTGGTCTCAGCCGCAATGGGCACACTTACGGTGTTGATACATTTTAGATTTGGTTCTTCGAAACAATCGGAGCTCTTTTATCGCCCGGATCGCACCACGGATCCACCATCTATGCAGAACCTTGAGTTTTGCAATTGCCAGCAAATCATCACCGATTTTGGTACTCGAAATCTGCATTAAACAGTCGCGCCGCTTTTGCTAAACAATAGTGTTATTCAAGGAGATACCATTATATAAAATAAAAATATTGTTCTTTTATTAATTTTAAAAATTTGAGTCATTTAAAAATAAATCTTTCAAAAAACAAATAAGGCAGCCTATAGGCTGGTCGAGTCGCTGCAAAATTTTAAAAGCAAAAATTTTCATCAGATGTAAAATTTATGTGAAATTTTGCGTTGATTATTAATATGACGTTTTTATGACATTTTTTATGCAATTTTAGTCCGATTTGATTGGTTGAATTTGAACCAATCAAATTCAACATTATGACCGATTTCTGCCAATATTTTCTTGGGCGTTCCCAATAAGTTAAATAGTAAATCGGCTAGATAGTAAATCGGGGCTATAAGTGTAAAATTCGGCTATAAAGTAAAAATAGACCGATTTACTTTTAGAAGATAGTCGATTTACTTTTAAGAAGATAGCGATTTATAATTTTATTCAATCTTTCAGTGCAAAAGTACCGATTTACTCATTTCCGCCTTGAATTATTATTATACCGATTTCTAGCCTTCCCAAATAAAACATGTATATATAACATATATTAAACAAATTTGTCTTTTTATAAGTTGAAATTGAAAGTTCAGGCGTATTTTTTATAAAGAAATTGTTCGAATCACGTCTATTCAAATAAGCCCCTAGGGTGAACAAATCTTTTTGGTTAAATAACGTCCATTTTTTGACGAATATAAAAACAATAAATTAATTTTATCAATTTGTACAATTCAAATTGTTCAAATTACATTTAGATTCATTTCCAAGATATCGTTTTTCAGTAATCAAACTTTAAGGTTAATATTAATTTGATCGAATTTTTTTGATCGAAGAAAAATTTTATAAATTGAATTAATTAAAATAAATATAATTAAATCAAACGCCATTGTAATCAACTTTTTGTCTTCTTTTGCAAATTTAAGCATTTCACAAACTACTTTTGTGAAACATTGTGTACGTCCAGAGAGAAAAGCATTTGAATGGTCACGGAACAAATATTAATTAATTCCATAAACCTATCTAAAATATAAAAAAAATTAATAATAATATTTATAGGTATATTCACTGAGATTGAAATAGCAAGAAAGCCATTAAAGCTGATTGACCGTCCTCTGGAGACGTTAAACGATTTGTTATTTTCACGAAACGGACAAATTTATTACAGCAGTATGAAGGCTTCACAAATTGTGCGATAAATTACAGATTATAAAAAAATTACTAAAAATTATTTATATATTCGTAATAAATTCAAAGAAATCCCAAGTTGTGTATTATTACGATATTTTTACGAAAATGACCACATTTAACGGTAGTGTTCAAAAAATCGATTTATATTCAAGATCATTGGCAAAAAAATTCAAGACCAAATTTTCGTTAAAAACACTAAAATGACAAAAAGACCACAAACGGGACAATGAGTCAATTATCGCACTGTGAAAACCCATTATCTGTTGAAAAAATGCTTTTTTGAGGTTTAAAATGAGTTGAACATTTTTATTTGTTCGAACTCGACCAGGCTCTTTTTGTTCCATAATCTCAGATTATAACACCATTGTCCGCAAAAAAATTTAGTAAGCCCTTAAGTGTCCAAACAATTCGAGCTACGAAATTACTCACAGAATCTGCAAAATATTCTGTTACGATAAAAAATTCTTATTCGAAATAATTAAATTGGACGCTATCAATTACTGGCATTTGGATCTGACATGCACATGTTTTCGTTTTGTCCTGTATAGAATTATGCTTCAAAAAATCGAAAAAAAAAGGTTTTTGAGATTGCACGAGTGCTATGTTCGAGCTCAATCAGCTGATGTTTTTAATGTATAATAATTAATTGAAGCAATAATCAACATATTCAAATAACTTAGCTCCCATTAAACAAAAATTAATTCTTTGATTTTTGCTTACTAAAATAATATGTTTTGTTTGACGAAATACTGTACGAGAAGACAACAAAAACAACTGACAGGGTTAAATACATCAAGGTCGCTCCAAAAGGCCCTTAAAACATATTAACTCTAGCCCAGAATTATTATAATTAAGCGTTGAGATATGAAATTGACTTCGGATTCAAATATACATGAATTTCGAGAAAAATTCAATAAATTATTTTCAATTACAGCAAAGTTTACTATCATAAAATCTTTAGTCTCATTTTTGTTCCACTTGTCAAATTTGGCCGTTAATTCTACTTCTTGACATTTACGCATGCCAAATTCTATGCTCAAATGAATATATTTTCTTTGCTATAAGCTCAATCTGTTCTTGTACAAAAACATTTTTGAATGTTGTTTTCCGCGGTAAATGGGGTAATTGTCAAGTTTAAGTTCTATCCCAAAATACATTAAACTAAGTTAAATCGCGCAACGTCATACATAAATCATCTAATTCCGTTGCAAACAATTCTATTGACCACCCATGGGACACGACCACAGAACTGTACTGATTTTTAAGGGGTTATAAACGCCGATTCAGAAGGCAATAAATATGAAAAATATTTAAAAAAGTTCACATTCTTCGCACTATTGTTCAAGTTCGCAATTATTACCAATATTAAAATGACAAAAAAAATCCGACAGTTTTATCATAACAATAATTCAATGAAATATGACAAATAAGAAACGAAAATTGAAGCGATCACATAATTAAAATCTTCGTTTCTGATGCGTTTAAATTTCACCAATCAAAATCGGGCTGAATTATATAATTTTAGAAAAACCTATATTATCATCCGCGCAAAATTTAATTTTTATGTTATCTGAATCTTTTGAGCAATGAAATTTGCACGGCGTCAGACACTTATAAACGCCGACTCCGAAGGTAATAAAAAAAAATCTGAAATAAGGCATAATTTTTTTACATTACTTGACAAACACCATCTCCTTTCTTGGACCTTGCAATCTTGCTAGAAAAGTGTAAATCACATGGTTTGAATTGTTGCAGAAGCTTCCCGTTGTTGGGCCGCATACATGACATTCTGGTAAAATCAGAGGACATTCCGTGTCCAGTGGACAAAAATTCTCCCGGAGTCAATTCTTGGCAAGTGCTAAAGGAATTTCGTACCACCGAATTCGGCCACATCGTTTTCAATATTCCTTGTATTGCTAGAACGCGCCCTAAATTTTTTATTAAAAATTGGGAAAATAACGCAATTTATAGATTTATAAAATTAAAATTGACGGAAGTTCTTACCTATACTAAGAAATCTTATTCATTAAAAAAATTAGAGTTAAAGATAAATTAAACAAAAAATTATATACAAACCTCATGTTAAAATATAAAACATTTAAAGCCTGACCATAAAAAAAATTGAAAATTCTAGAATTCTCAAAAAAGCACACTGCTAAATCGAAAATAAAGAGTTGAAAATTACCAGTTTTTAATTCTAGATTAAAATGTTTTTAAACTTTGAAAGAGCGCTCCGAGCGACAAAAAGAAAATAACTGAAAAAGGACTTTCAATATTACTACCATAATATCTTTCTAGAGCTATTATAAGCTTAATATCATCATTTCGAAAGTCCTATTTTTATTTTGATATACTATTTTAAGTATATATTTAATGTTATCGTCCTATGATGTTTTTTCGACACTTGACTTGGGCCTTAATTCCATGAGCCGATATTTCATTTCAGTATAAATATACTTTTTAAAATCTGGACCGTTCTCCTCAACATTTGATTTTATCGAAGGAGAAAAAAAATATCATCTACCAATGGTCATTCATTCGTCGCAAATTGTTAGAACGGACTCATAATCAGGTTATTTAGACTTTTATTCGATGATTTTCATCCTTGACCTTCTTAAACAATTAATCTTAAATTTCGAAATAGGTTTCAACAAATCTAGAAGATCATAAATTTTTAACACCCGAAGCACGTTTTATTTTCACACATAACCATGGTAAATACTGTAACAAAAATTACTTTTATATTAAACCGCTAGCTCTTCTTTTACGTATTCAAGAAAACTCCAAGTAGAGCGTGAGGAAAACCGATTCTGACAGATTTTTTTAAAGAAAACGTAGTTTATACTATTTAATAAAACATGATTTTTAAAAAACTTTATTCTTTAGTAATTCTCCCGAGCGGCGACACAACACAGCTTTTGTCTCAAGGTCAAAATGTATTTAGGTAATCTTTTAACTCGCAGCGCGTAAAATTTATTTTTTATTTAGTTCTCCAATGACCAATTTTTTATGACTTCATTAACTATCAAACTTTGCCGAATTCAGGAATTAAGGAGGGAAGATTAGTGGCTTCGGGATTAAAATGTTATTGGCAAGTTATTTCTAGAAAAAACGACAATTTATTCACAACTATAGCTTATTTAAGCCAGCATTTTTTCTTTCTTCAAATTATATACAATCTAATAAAACTTTCAAACTTATTATTTTCAATGAGCAAACAAAATGTTAGAAAGCTAACTGAAAAATATTCGAAAATTTTCTAGCTGTAATTCGAAAAATTTTTTATTCTATTTCAAATCTAGCAAATTCGAAATTTTCAACAAAATCCTGATGAATTGCGTAATTATGTTAATCCGTATCGATCGATGTATCTGATTTGTTTTCAAGTCAAAATTCGTATTTTCTGACGCTATCATTGTATCCTGAGGCAATGCATCCACACACCCACACTGGCCAATCGCCATTCTGATTTCACGTTCCTGCGAGATAAACTACGCAAATCGCAATGTTCGCGGGCATAAGTTAGAACGCCAGGAAAGTAAGCTGAAGGGTTAAAACAAGAGTGTTCGTATCTTTGTTAATCGTTACGATAAATTGGTCTGATTTGCCCAGATTCATTCTGTTGGCCTAAGCATTCCGCGCGCAACTTTGTGCATACCATGCCGACACCCCCCTTTTGAGCGTTAAAGCGCCACCAATTCTAGCACTTTTATTCCCCAGACATGTATAAACTCATAGTTTTTTAATTTTAGTTCTTCATATGGTATTTAGCAGAACGATGGTCCGTATGAGACGAGAACAATGTTCCGATGAAAATTTCAGGATAATTAATCGAATACAAACTTCTTTCATCTCTTTGGCAACATGATCACCGATGAATACCTGTAAGCATGAGGAAGATTGCAATTTCGCATTCTTTCTGTTATGTTAATCTCTTTTATAAAGTTTCTTCATTGACCAATTCTACGTTGAAAACATGTAAGAACAAATCTTACAGTACAATTTTTTTCAGTTTTTTATTTGGTTTTTTTCTACAACTTCCCAGACTGATTTTGAGGTTTATATATGTTAACAGCACTCTACTCGTGTCAACAAAAGAAAATGAGTTTTTTAAAACTCTGCCCGCCAAACCCCATAATACTCTAAGCATCGCCATGAGTCCCCGCGGGTTAGAAAAAAACAAAACTCTGGATCTGCCTTACTGACTCTTTACCAAAAAAGTTAGATAACGACTTACTTCCGTAGTTTAATTCGTTAAAATTATATTTAATTAAATTTGGTTTAAAAAATGATCTTCCGTTATCGCGCTTTGTGAGGGGGAAATGTATTAGACACCCTGTTAAGAGATCCAGCAAATTTGGAGAATAAATGCATTTTTTGAATTACGGCTATTGGCTTAGCTAAAATTTAAAAAACTTACTCAAAATCGAACAGAATTTAGAATTAATCTTTACTTCTTTATTTTTTAATTCATCTTCTAATATATTAATTAAAAGAGCAATCTGGGCATAACCGCCCGCTGCTGTGAGTATGCAAAAATCGAATTTTTTCCTAGTTCAAAAAAGATTCAACCCGATTCATAATATGAATGAAACTGCCTATCAATTCAATATTTCATGTTAATAAGGACACAAAACTTACTACCAATTTATCAGCTCATAATTATAAAATTTTGAGCACTTAAACTGCACCAAATAAAATTTTTTTCTAATTGTCTTGAACAATACAGTTATAACAATTCGGGCTAACACTCCAACAAATCTTGCGACACTTAAAACACTCCCATAATATTTTATTGACCATTCTGTAAATAAAGCGCCGTCTCTACTAGGCTCTACACTTGATGTATCAAGTTCAAATTTGAAGGAATTTCCAAGTTTCATTACAAATCATTACATCATAATATACTCGCGGTTCACAAGAGGGATTTAAAGAACAGAATGATTTAATGCCCAAATAAGCTCATTAATTACTTATTGAAAACCATTAAGGGTGGTGCGGGGCAATTTGACATTCGGACTTCGTACGAGTCCAAAACTGATTGAATGTAAATTTCTGAAAGAATATATTTGAAAATTTATCCTTCATGACATTTCATTACCCAATCTCATCAACATGTGTGTTAATCGCGATTAAAACAGTGTCTCCCGGCTTTTTTTTTAAAAGAAACAAAGAATCTAGAGCTAAAATCGAAAATATTGGACGTTGTTGAAATATCTAAAATTGTCTAATTTAGTTAAAGGAGTGTTTGTTTCGATTTTTGTCCCGAAAGCAGTTTTCTCCGAATGTGGCGGAAAAGTCGTTTCCCAACGTTTTGATACAGGGCTTTTCATGAAAATGGTTATAAATGCCACTTTGAAATATTAAGAAGCTCCTGGGTCTTTCGTATAGTTTAGTAAGAACTTTCGAAGTTTGGCTTGATTGGCTGTGATCGACAAAAAAGTGCGCGAATATCCACAATTTTGAACATAAAGTGGGAATTATGAAAAAAAGCCCTACTTTTTTTTATTTTTGTATTATCGCTTATTTATTCAATGTTTGAGTTTAAACTTTGAACACCAGCTGGAAACATAAACTAAAACGTGGTTTCCAATGCGGGGGCTTTTTTTCGAGACGCGGCACTTTGCACTACGCGCGGCAAAGTGGCTTTTTGCGAATTATCTGAATTTAGATACTCAGATATTTGACCAATTGTCGGATAAAAGATCGAAGAAAGTACAATTAATTTCTAATAGTAATTCTAATCAATTACCAAATTTTATTGAATTTGCAAAGAAATCAAATTCGTATCAATTCAGAAAAATAAATAAAAAGTACCAATAATTTGTGAAAAGAAACTTTTAATCTCGTAGACTTTTAACATGAAATCCTGTACCCAGACCAGTTTCTGGCCAACTAGTTGCCACACTTTTAAATCGCCATATGAGCAAGGTTTCATTATCAAACATTCATTTTTTTAATAGCTTAATAATAATTTCAGGACAATTTTTCATTTACAAATAAAATAAACAAAATAAAAATTTTAAACTTTTAACATTTAATTGAAGATAAGCGAAAACAAGCAAGTTGGGGAAAGTTGCAAAAAGTTGCGAAAAAAGTGCAATAATAAGATGAAATTAAACCTTAATTTTATTTGCAATTACCTATATAAAACTTCAAGACTCATTTCTAGCAGCCTGTGTTCAAAATAATTATAGTTTCTGCAAAAATTCTCTTTAAAAGACTCAAAAATTGTTTGAGATAATTTTTAGTTGTGTGATCAATGCTGAACATACTCACGCTACGGCCTACGTGCGAACCTTTCATCGATCAATGTAATTAATTTTCGGAAGTTTTGCTTTCATAGAAAAGCTCTAGTCTAACCGGAGGCAATTTTCAACAAATATACAACAGAAATCTTGAAATTAAAAAAACATCAATCCCGGGTAATTATTGATTAATCAAAAACCATTGTACCGATAAAGGGTAATTTAGAAAAGTTGCTCCAAATTACATAAAAAAACATTGTGGTATGAACTTCAGACGCTTTTTAAGACTTTCTTCTCAGTTACACTAATGTCCGAATAAAATCAGGTGACGAAAATAATCAAAAATAGGTTTGAACTATGTTCATAAATAAATCCCTTAATTTTCAAAAATCTGACCTTTAATAATAAGTTTTACTTTTTTTCCACCGGCCTTGACCCTTTATGTGTGAGTTCTATCCATAAGCGGAAAATCATGTACATTGGAAGAGGACCTTACACCGTTGTCAAAACTCTTAAATTAGGTTGTTTATTGCCTTAAAAAAAATTTTCGGCGTAATATTGATCCACTATTTGTTTACTTTCACCAAAACCTTATTTTTCATATTGAAGGTCACGTGATCGCTTTTTGGACTTTGTGTTGAATTGGGAAAAAAGTCTTAAAACTTCTAAGAACCACTTCACTTCTTTCAAAAATTGTATTTAGAGCAATTTTTGCGAAAAAAAAAAGTATGACTTTTATCCAAACCTTATTCCTTAAAATTACCGTCACGTCACTCTTTGGGGTTATAGTTAATGGGAAAAAAGTCTTAGAATTATTATCTGATCACGATGAGGTTTAATTTTTGTTGATTTAAAAAATTTTTGCAAAAAGTTTAGTACTGTAATACAAGTAAAAAAATTTTTCCAAAAAAAAAACGCACAAACGTCATTTTGTTTCAAAGTTTAGCATAACCTTTATATCATATCTTGTCATTAATGATTAAGCGTCGTAAAATCGATTAAATGGTGAATGGCAAAAAGTTGGCATAAAATCAGTCTACGATTTAGGGTTCAATACTGGAAAAGGCTTTTTCGAGCTCATAACTTTTATATTCTCGCTTCTTTTAATATTAGGAAATATTTGAACTTGTAGGCGTAGGCACTCATTGACACATTTAACATTAAATTTTAATGAAAACCAAAGATTTAGATAACTAAACAGATTATTTTAATATTTTGTACAAAAGATTCGATAGCACTCAGAATATTAAAAGTTACTTTTAGGAACAACGCGTAACATCAATATTAGGATGGAGTATAAGGAGTTAATTTTTGACATGTATTTTTTTTTATTATTATTATAATAATCAAAAAACTGGAAAGACGCGAGTTTAAGCTAACCCATAGGACGAAAGGGCAACTCGATGGCTTTTCGAATAAATTGATCATTATGTCCAATTTTCTATTAAATTATCTAAATGATTAAAAACCAGATAAATATTTAACTAACCTAAAACATGATCTGGATTACATTAACAAAAAATAAGGAAAAAACAGTATTTTATCTTTGATCTAAATTTTATTTGAAGTTATCATACAAAATCTCATAAACTCACCTCAAATTCATCGGGTTTTGGTCGCTTTTAAAAATATTTTAGTCATGTTCTCAAGTTGGCACTGACTAATTAACCCTGATATTCCAAAAAACATGGCGTTTTGGCTAGTTGGTTTTTTTATATAAAATTTCGCCAACAAATCTCTTTAATTAATTAATATAACGTTTAAAAATGTTTATTATAAAAAGGAGATTTATGTTTATCATAAAAAGTCATTTATTTATCTACGTTTCACATTTAAAATGTTGGCCAAAACTGTCCAGAAGTAACTCTGTGGAAGTTGGGTGTTTTGTTTCTCTGAGAGTAAATAAGAGAAATTTTCACGCCCACGCAATATTTTCGACGAAAAGGGGTAATAAATAGTGTTTTTTTGTCGAAAATGTAATTCGTCGATATTATGGAGTACATAATATGGTCTCGATATACCGAAAATTTTCATTTTTCAAATATAAAGACAATTTTTTATAAATTCTTTTGACCCATCGGTTTCAGTTACAAATTTAAAAATGAAAAAAATACAAAAAATTTCTTTTCTATGTGTGAACGACGAAAAGTGATCGAAAAGTGAGGTTTCCCTGATTATTAAAGTAGTAATTAAACTTATCTTCGACATAAACCCATGAAATATACAAATTAAACGCCGAAAAATGGTCTAGACGATCAAAAAAATGTGTTTGCATCTTCCAAAAATGGTAACGAAAAGCCATCTATCAACCTTGTTTAGGGTTTTTAATTAAGTTTGAATAACTTTATTAATTATTCAGTATGCCGTATGGAACAAAATATTCTCAACAAAAATAGTAAAAATCTCAGTGGGTGATCATTATGGGCTACCATTCAGCATTTTGAATGATGTATACATTAGTCAAACGTAATTAAAAAAAACCCTAAACAAGGTCGATGGGTGGCTTGTCGTTACCAAATAGTACAAAAAAGACCAAATATAATTTATAGAATTGTAGCACTTTTTTCTTTAGATTTTCAACATTGTTATTCATTACTGGATTTTGATATATTATGTGAGATATTTAGGGTTATCGAGTTTTTTTCATATTCGGCTTAATCAAGAGACAATTAATTCATGTATGCAGAAACGTTAAAAACGTGAAAAAAAGTAATTTTAAATTAAAGTGTGATTTTTTTGAACAGTTTACAAAAATAAAAACAAATCTTGTTTATGACAAAACGAGCGCGGAGAATTCAAAAATGTTTCAAAAATTTCCCACGACCTTGGAAACGCCAAAAGCCTTATTTCGTAATTTTTTCAAATCGAGCTCAAGAGCGCCATTAGTATGAATAAAAAAGGTGTCAATGGTAATCTATCCAAAGTATGTTGAAACATTAATATATTTTAGTTAACTAATAAAATTATGTATCATTACATATCGAGAAAAAAGTTTGCCAAAGGTTTCTTTAAGGAGGTGGCATCGACTCCGGCAGACTGGAGTCAATTAACTTACGAAATTAATTAGTTGGCTTTACCTTTTTTCTGCTTAATATCGTTAGCTAAACCAGAATAAATGTGCATCTACTTATAAAAATAATTTTTTGCCTATTTTAGGGAAGATTGAGTCCGAACTTTATTTTTGAACTCGTAAATTTTCAAAAAAATCATTAGCATTATGAAAATTTTCGCATTTTTGGTCCAAATTTTTCTGATCGTTTTTTTGAAAATCTATGAATAAAAAAGCTAAAAAAAAAAACTTTAACTTCTTTTTCATGCATGTCTACATATTTTCTGACTTGCTGTTTGAAAAACATAATATGTTTATTTCTCATTTTTTGTCGACTTTTTTAGAAAAATTATGAAAATTTTCCGCAAAATCAAGTCCAAAATTTATTAGTGGTTTTTGAACTCTCATGAAAAAATCAGCAGAATCACATATTTAAATGTTTGGTATCTATTAAATATCCGTATGTCAACTAATGTAGTTGTCGCGCGATTTCATTCTAAACTATCGATGAAATTTTTAACACTCGGCGTACCACCGATAAGTCCATTGCACTGAATATTTAAAATTTATGCTGGTCAAAAAATTCCAAATAAAATTGTGGGTGTATATAGGCGCCATTTCTTTAGATAGTGAGAACATTTTTTAATATCCAAAACGCATGAACGGTCAATTTTTATCTCAAAAAAAAAGTTGTTGTTTTTCTCTCTTTTTGCCATTTTTGACCATTTCATGTGGAAAAAACTTTCATATAAGAAATTTTTAATTAGCAACGTAAAACAAGACTTTTTAGCGCACTACACCCGACAAGTTCTGAAGCTTATTAATATCGCTCTTTAAAAAAATCTGTAGCTCGAGTTTAGTTGGAAATGGATGTACAGTGAAAAGTGTTTTTTTTATTTTCCCAGATAATTAGTTATGTTAAGAATTAAAACATAAACGTTTGCAAGAATGGACACTTTATTGAAGATAAAAAATAAAAAATTAATTTTCACATTTTTTTTTCTTTTATTTTATCGCTCTGAAAAATGTACCAATCTTGCGATCGATGCCACCCCTTAAACCACATTTTTTCGATTATTGTACTTTTTTTCCAATGCTTCAAAAATCTATTATTGATTGTAATGTCAATTTTTATAGATGGGTTTGCAAATTCCTTGTTTTGAGACTATCCAAATTATACTATCAGTGACAGTATATTTACTTGAATAACAAGCATCACGACGGTAGCTGAACAACTCGCGGGCATTGTTTGCCCGCTAGTTTTCTCAATAACTCGCGGGCAAACAAATTATAAAAAACTGGCGGGAAAACATTTTTAAAAAATTTGTTTTGCCCGCGAGTTTTGTCAAAAGCAAGGGTTTTTCGATAAAACTCGCGGGCATTCATATTTTTGATTAGCACGTGAACTCCGAAAATAAAAGTATAATATAAGAGATAGAACTTATCGTGAAAGGGTTAGAACTAGAGTTAGGTACACTCGTGGCTCGTATACACGGTTACAAAAATATTTTACTAAAAATATTTCTAGCATTAAAAAGTACCATTTTGAAAATAGACAAGGTCGCTTACGGTTCTAGCGATGAATTTGCAACGAATTGAACTTGATTTTGATGCATATATTATTTACATTCTTAATCCATTTTTGACGCTAGATTATAAAGCAAACATTTCATTTTTGAATTTCTAGCTAAAAATTAATATAACCCGACTTGTTCAAACTATTCAGCCAAATTATTTGCCAAAAATTCTACATAATTTAATGTAAGGCACGTCATTATTAGTTTTAAGTTTTTTTAATAATATTATAATATCGTCATCTAAATTTCTTGTTAAATCGTCATAAATCCGATTACTTTATTTTTTTTTAAATATGTCTCTTTTTTAGTAGCGATTGAGAAAAAGCGAACATTTTGACACCTTGCCTTTGATTGGCTCAACATATGACTTTTGAAATGAAATCATCACAATATAATTTTTTTTGTACAGAGGAAGGCTCAATATCGCTGAAAGTTTTGTGTCAAGACATTTTGGTGATATTGGGCAATTCGGCGATATTGGCACTTTCGGCGATACGAGGAAAGAAATAAAGTGTTTTGTTCAAATAGGAAAAAACGCGTGCGCGTTAGAAATGACGCCAGATTTTTTTCATTTTACGGGACCAAAAGCAATCAAACACAAATTTAAAAAATAGATTTATAAAATTCAATCTTGAAATATGACGTCAATTATGACGCACTCAAACTAATTTGCAATGAAAACCTCAAACACCCACCCGAATTCGGCGATATTGGCTCTTTCGGCGATATGGGAACTTGAAGGATTTAAGCTAAAAATTGTGAAATTGCGTAAGTTTTTTGGCCTCCCCCTGTATATCTTAAATTCGGGAAGAGGGGCATTTTTTAGTTATTCATGCTCAAATTTTGGCTTGATTTACTAAAAAAGGCCCCTTTACCCAGATTTAAAATATATTTAGAAGAATTTATTGAGTAAATTACTAGAATATTAATTCAATTTATTTGAACCATGAGTCAGGTCCAAGACGGAATTTTGTGATTTTTTTGTGGAAAAAATAAATTGTTTACTTTTGGAGTTATGGCAGGCGTAATGATTTTTGGATTATAATTTGATAACTTTGCTGTCATATATCAGTCGATAAGAAATCGAAAGACGGAAATGAACTTTTTTCTTATTTAAACAAAATATAAAAAACAAATAAATTTATATACAGTAGTTTGTCTTTTTATCCCAAGTATCCACGTGGATTCCATTTTTTTGAGTTTTCGCATGAACGTGAACTTTAACGTCAACTTGAACGTTAAACATACAAAATCAACGCATTCTCAAATCGACCGATCAGACTCAAATTTAAAATCTCAATTGTCCATTTTTTTTAAACAGGGAAAATATGTGACATATTATATGTCGTTCAATTCCAAAACATGGATTTTTGGGCACGCTCTTGAAAAATATACAAACTTCGTCCAAAAACTGTACGATTTTTTGATAAAGAAATCTGATTCAGAGTCCCTGATGTAGTTCTTGACCTAAAGTGTGAAAACATATTCATGGCGTACATTTTAGCTCATGGAGGGATTCAACGTAGAATTTCGGCGCACTCAAGTAACTTGAGTCAAGTTTGAGAGAGCTTTTTTAGCTGAAAACCGCTGAAATTATTAATTTTAAAATTTTGGCCAATTTTCTGAAGCAAAAATAGAAAAAATTGGCAATTATATGTTCATTTATGCATATTTGAAAGCATCAAATAAAAATTATTCAAGAAATAGGCCGAAATAACTGATCCTGATTGAGTCTGATGTCAACCAATCACAATTAAACCGAAATTTGAATATTTTCCAAAAGAAAATCTTAACAAGCACAAAATTTGAAATGTATAATCTGAAATTTTTCGATATTTAAAATTTGAACGACCTCGGGAAGGCTAGTTCATGAATCGGCACGAGATTTGAAATTTTGGTTCAAATTCCTGAAATATCTGAATTTTTGAAATTTTCGGAGATATCTGTCGTATCGTGTTCTAAAAAACCAGGAAAAGATATGACAGATATTGCCTACCCCTGGCCTAGTTAGGGTGTTTTTTGCGATGTACCCGATTACACTAAAAGCTTATGTACGGTGAATTTTTTGTTTATTTTTTAACACAAGGTAGATTTGATCATGAGAAAAAAAATGAAAATAAAAAAAAGGGAGCACTTGAAATCTTAAGGGGGTTTTAGGCCCTCTAAATATAATTTTTGCGAGGCTGATTTTTGGCCCATTTGATTCAAAATTCTGGCANGGTTTGCAAATTCCTTGTTTTGAGACTATACAAATTATACTATCAGTGACAGTATATTTACTTGAATAACAAGCATCACGACGGTAGCTGAACAACTCGCGGGCATTGTTTGCCCGCTAGTTTTCTCAATAACTCGCGGGCAAGCAAATTATAAAAAACTGGCGGGCAAACATTTTTTAAAAATTTGTTTTGCCCGCGAGTTTTGTCAAAAGCAAGAGTTTTTCGATGAAACTCGCGGGCATTCATATTTTTGATTAGCACGTGAACTCCGAAAATAAAAGTATAATATAAGAGATAGAACTTATCGTGAAAGGGTTAGAACTAGAGTTAGGTACACTCGTGGCTCGTATACACGGTTACAAAAATATTTTACTAAAAATATTTCTAGCATTAAAAAGTACCATTTTGAAAATAGACAAGGTCGCTTACGGTTCTAGCGATGAATTTGCAACGAATTGAACTTGATTTTGATGCATATAGTATTTACATTAAATATCCATTTTAGACGCTAGATTATATAGCAAACATTTCATTTTTGAATTTCTAGCTAAAAATTAATATAACCCGACTTGTTCAAATTATGCAGCCAAAAATTCTACATAATTTAATGTAAGCCACGTCATTATTAGTTTTAAGTTTTTTTTATAATATTATAATATCGTCATCTAAATTTCTGGTTAAATCGTCATAAATCCGATTACTTTAATTTTTTAAAAAATATGTCTCTTTTTTAGTAGCGATTAAGAAAAAGCGAACATTTTGACACCTTGCTTTTGATTGGCTTAACATATGAGTTTTGAAATGAAATCATCACAAGATAATTCTTTTAGTACAGGGGAAGGCTCAATATCGCTGAAAGTTTTGTGTCAAGAAATTTTGGTGATATTGAGCAATTCGGCGATATTGGCACTTTCGGCGATATGAGGAAAGAAATAAAGTGTTTTGTTCAAATAGGAAAAAACGCGTGCGCGTTCGAAATGACGTCATATTTTTTTTATTTTACGGGACCAAAAGCAATCAAACAACAATTAAAAAAATAGATTTATAAAATTCAATCTTGAAATATGACGTCAATTATGACGCACTCAAACTAATTTGCAATGAAAACCTCAAATGCCCACCCGAATTCGGCGATATTGGCTCTTTCGGCGATATGGAAACTTGAAGGATTTAAGCTAAAAATTGTGAAATTGCGTTAGTTTTTTGGCCTCCCCCTGTATATCTTAAATTCGGGAAGAACGGCATTTTTAGGTAAATCATGCTCAAATTTTGGCTTGGTTTCCTAAAAAAGGCCCCTTTACCCAGATTTAAAATATATTTAGAAGGATTTATTGAGTGAATTACTAGTATTGCTAGAATATTAATTCAATTTATTTGAACCATGAGTCAGGTCCAAGACGGAATTTTGTGATTTTTTTGTGGAAAAAATAAATTGTTTACTTTTGGAGTTATGGCAGGCGTAATGATTTTTGGATTATAATTTGATAACTTTGCTGTCATATATCAGTCGATAAGAAATCGAAAGACGGAAATGAACTTTTTTCTTATTTAAACAAAATATAAAAAACAAATAAATTTATATACAGTAGTTTGTCTTTTTATCCCAAGTATCCACGTGGATTCCATTTTTTTGAGTTTTCGCATGAACGTGAACTTTAACGTCAACTTGAACGTTAAACATACAAAATCAACGCATTCTCAAATCCACCGATCAGACAGTCTGGTTCAGACTCAAATTTGAAATCTCAATTGTCCATTTTTTTTAAACAGGGAAAATATATCGTTCAATTCCAAAACATGGATTTTTGGGCACGCTCTTGAAAAATAAACAAACTTCCTCCAAAAACTGTACGATTTTTGATGAAGAAATCTGATTCAGAGTCCCTGATGTAATTCTTGACCTAAATTGTGAAAATAAGTTCTCGCACATTCAAGGCCTACATTTTAGCTCATGAAGGGATTCAACGTAGAATTTTCTGAAGTACTTTATTAAAATATGAAAAGCTGGGCGCACTCAAGTTTGAGAGCTTTTTTAGCTGAAAACCGCTAAAATTATTAATTTTGGAATTTTAGCCAATTTTCTGAAGCAAAAATAGGAAAAATTGATACCATATGTTCCTTTATGCATATTTCAAGCATCAAATAAAAATTATTCCAGAAATAGGTCGAAATAACTGATCCTGATTGAGTCTGATGTCAACCAATCAGAATTAAACAGAAATTTGAATATTTTCCAAAAGAACAAGCACAAAATTTGAAATGTACTGTATAATCTGAAATTTTTCGATATTTAAAATTTGAAAGAATTTTGGTTCAAATTCCTGAAATATATGAATTTTTGAAATTATCGAAAATATCTGTCGTATCGTGTCCTAAAAAGCCAGGAAAGGATAGGACAGATATTGCCTACCCCTGGCCTAGTTGACATGCTTCTTGAGCCAAGAATCGTGACCTAAGATTTATAAATAAGGTCTGAACCCGGTTTGAGCTGAACCAGGCTTAACTCAGTTATTTATCCGACTAAATTTGGATATTATATGAGCTTCAGGTGCTAAGCGGTTGTTTAATAACCGAGAACACAATTATTGATTAAAATGGCTTAATTAATCATTTAACCACAAATCATAAAACTAGCTAACACCCGGCAATACTATAAATCGTTGATAATTCTGTAACATCAATTTTTTGTTATTTTTGTATTTTTTTGGAGACGAAACAACAAGGAATCGATGAGAAATGAAATTTTACATGCAAAATTCGAAAAATTATTTGTTCTCTTTTTTTAGAAAAAACAACCTTTACAATCACAATATCGAGAAGTGTAAGTCTATATCGATTACGATGCCGGAGTTCAAATTTTTTTTTCTTTCTATTCTGGTGAAAACTCATTTCGGGACACGAATCGCGTGATGATAACGTTACTGTTGATACGTTACTGTTAATTCAAAACACACTCACTAACTTAACACCTACTATATATGAGTGAATTAATAGGTGCGGATTCACGAGTAAAACTTAATTCACTCATATAGTTCACACTCAATCGGGCCATTAAAAATACAGATTAGCAGGTCATGATCTGAATGAAAATTATGTAATCATCACGCCTTTTTCTCCCGAAATAGTTCTTCATCAGAATATAATTTTTTTTTTATTAACTCGGGCATCGTAATCTATATATTTCATGTATATAGATTCAATACTGTCGCCGGACAGATCCTGAATATTTAAATAATGCGAAATGCGAGAAGTTGATTGGGTGGCCGCCAAAATTAAAGCGGATTACATTATGTTATTCTGTAATGCAGGTCCTTGATTGACCGTGACGTTTGTCTCTTTCTGATATTAACGAATCCATATAATATATAAATTATAATATAATATATAATTATAGGAATGTTAAATTATCTGGAAAACACGTATGACGTACTTTTGGAGTTTCAAGGCCTTGAAAGAGCTTGAAACCGGCAATTCAAGGAGGTTATGGCTGCTGAAAATAATTTATATCAGTTAGGGATATAAATATTAAAATTCAGTGAGTGACGTCAATAGGCAACACCTAACTTTTTGCCAAAAAGTGTTGGCCATGGGACTCATTGGAAGGGCGTTGCATATTGACGTCATGTAATATCAAATCCGACTAAACGACACCGAATAAAAAAGTGGGTCATTGCGTTGATGATAATATGAGACAAAAATGTTTATTCTCGGATAAACACTGAAACCAATATACTTCCGGAGCTGTCAAAAGTAATTTTGGGTTCTTTAACCAGTTGGTTTATTACATAGTCGATTAAATATCTTACCAAAGAATACCGTCTGAGTTTTAAGTGGCGTCGAAACGAATCGCGTAGCGTCGACAAAAAAATCTGATATATCCTTTTCCCAACGGAACTCTATCTCAAAAACGTTTACTATCTCTAGACCGCTAAATTTTATCGGTGTGTAATCACTCATGCAATCACTAAGAAAATCACTTAGACAACATCAGTGGGATTCGAACACGCTCTATAGAGATAGTTAACGTTTTTGAGATGGAGTTCCGTTGGGTAAAGCATATGTTATCGATGAAAATTTTTCATTTTTGTCGATTTTTAACTGTATTGCAATCATATTTATTTACGGGAATATTTTTCCAGTCTTCTTTTGGTTTGAATAAACGATATAAATTGTCTTCTTGCAAAATAAATAATTTGTCGAGAGCAAAAAAGTCTGATATATCTTTTTCCAAACGGAAATCGATCTTAAAAACGTTAACTATAGCGCGTGTTCGAATCTCACTGATGTTGTCTAAGTGATTATCTTAGTGATTGCTTGAGTGATTACACACCGATCAAATTTAGCGGTTCCAATATCAAGCATCCTTGCCTATAATTTCACTCAAGACAATCAGTGAGACAACATTAGTGAGATTCGAACACGCGCTATAGATATAGTAAACGTTTTTGAGATAGAATTCGACGATTTTGAAGATTTTCGATCACTTGAAGATAAAATATCATGAGATCGATGATCAAAGTATGATTAAAACATTTTTACCATTATCAGTGAATTTAGTTCTACACACATTTTTGAACACATTTTTTTTAAACCAATTAGAAAGTTGTATTTTTTTCTAGATTTTTTTAAATCCGACAACAGATTTGTGTTTTTTAGCCAAATTTACTTTTCAATTTTCGATTATTTGCATGGACATCAAAAAGCTAAGCGACATCATCCGCAAACATCATAACCGTCGTTCTAAACCGTCTATTGTGAGCTTCAGAGACCCACGATGATTATCGGTTCGCGATTCGCTTTGACGCCACTTGAAACTCATACGGTACGTCATGACACGTCACTCGTTTTTTAGAACAATAAAGGACCCACGCTAAATTCGAAAGATTTTGGGGCCCCTGTAAGATGTTTGTAAAGCCCTTGTCTTATAATTAAGTTACTAATTTAAAACTATCAAAGGGATTCAAGTACTTGTTGTTTCAAGTACTTTGTATTTCGATTTCTACTGAAGTTTTTGAACTCTTTGCAGGTTCATAATCTCTCGTTAATATTGTGGAAAGCTTTCAAAATATGGATTAATAAAAAAATTTATTTTTTTTCAACGTCAGAAATTTAACGTCAGAAAGTGGACACCTTTATTAAAATTAAAAATTGTGGAAAGAATCAATAATTTTTATTAATCCATATTTTGAACGGTTAAGGGGGTGGTTGATGCAATTTTACCCTTTTTGAATCGGTGCTCCCTCATAGACGAAGAATGGGAGAAACTTTCATCCACCCTGAATTGAGAGAAAAGGTTTCAATTAATAATAATAACTTGACAATTTTTTGCTGACCTGAATGACGTCTACTTTTTGAATGATAATCTTAGAAATCCGAATTTTGAATTTTTGCCTAGGTGGCGCTAAAGTGTAAAGATCACACATGTGGTGCTAAATTCAAAATAAGAAACTTTAAAAATACGACTTTAGCGATATAGCGCCCCCTAGGCGAAAATTCGGATGTCAAAGTTAGATAAATATGCCTAAAATATGATCGTTTTAAAACAAATGTAAAAATTGGCTTATAGACGAAGGCTGCGAAAAAAATTTAAGATGTCATTATCTCTTATTAAGACCTGGTAGCTCGATTTGATCTTTTCAATAAAAACGAATATATAATTATTTATCAACGTTTCGATTTTTTTTAATATTCAAATTGTAGCCCTTGAAAAAATATTACGTTCAGTACAAAAATTTTTATAAAAAATTATCAGCTCCTGCTTTATAATGAAAACTGTTTTTGAAATTGCATATCCCCTTAGGAAGTAGATTGTTAAATTCTGGTTTGGTCTAGTACATTATGTACGTTAAGTAGTACCAATGTACTAGACCAAATCATAATTTAACAATCTACTTCCTGAGGGGAAATGTTAAGCTTGAAATTTTTGTTGAAATATATTATAAAAAAAAAAAACTTTCAAGCTTAGACATAGGCAATTTCTAAAACGGTATCTCATTTTTGGGCACTAGCTAACAATTAAAAAAAAATTTGGTCGTGAACGTGATATTTTTAAAGGCCTTTATTTGAACAAATTTGAAAAAAAAATTAGATTTTTTTGCCGTTCTAACGTTCGTGAAAATGCACCACAAATTTAAAAATCGGTGATTTTTATGGCTAACAGCCTATTCGCAACAAAACAATTCTTCTTTATATCTCTTTATCACACTTTTGTTACGTTTTGGGCCCTCCTACTTAAAAAGACACTGCGTTTGCTAATCAAGGCCCAAAACGTAAAAAAGTGTGATAAAGGAATATGAAAAATTGTCAATTTTTAGAACAAAATCGCATTTTATTTATTTTAATAGAGTTGTCTGACGGTTACATATAAATCTCACATTATTAATTCGTTGATGATGCAAATTTTTTATTTTAATTTAGAGCGGGCACATAAATCAATCAGAGTGAAAATGATTATGTTCAACATGATCTTACATTAGTTTTTGAACTTGAAAATAAGATTTTTTTAATTTAAAAGCTACAGACAGAATCAGACTTGTGCATCCTAAAATTAAAAAAAAAATCATCAGCTCAGTCGAAAATTATTAATTTATTTTTGATTTTCACACCTCGAAATTGATCGGTTTTTCTTTGAAAATTGGATTTTTGTGGTTAAACTATATTCACTGTACTTTGACGTTATTATCAATCTTTAAATAAAGTTCTATCATCACCAAAAAATGTTTATAATCATTTTTTTCAAATTATGGTTTTAGCAAAAAATATGTTTTTTGATTGCTACTAGCAATTTGCTACCTAATTTAAAAAATGTTTTTTGAAAGAAGACAAGTAATTTTCATAATTGTAAAAATAAAGTTTATTATACTACAGTTATTATACTATATTTTAGGTTTTGAGGCGTTCAGTGAGGAGAATTCACGTGTTTAACGCCTTTGGTGACTTCGCGTTCCAGTGAGACGGCAAAACGCCTCAAAATCTAAGATACAACCTGTACATTACTAATCAAGAATTCAGCATCTTGTGTGGGTTACTTTTGTGTGGTTAATGCTATTTTATGCTCTCTAGGTTAGAAGAAACGTCCGCTAGGAGGGATCTATGATTGATAAAGGAATAATGAATTATCCACAATACAGGGGGGCGACATCGCCGAAAATGCTCAATATCGCCGAAAATGCTCAATATCGCCGAAAATGCTCAATATCGCCGAATTGTTTTGATGTTTCTATTACACATTACTTTGTTGGCGTCATGAATGACGTCATTTTCGAGATTAAATTTCTCAAATTTACTCTTTTCAACTTTTATTTGATTAAGTTTGGCGGAGTACTGAATTCTACGCATTTTGGTGTTTCACTTCATTCGAACCTATTGTAAATTTTACATAATTTTACGATGTAAAACACGATATAAAATTGAAAAACTGTCCGACGCATGACGCCATTTCGAACGTCTACGCGTTTTTAAATTTTTGGACAAAAAATTTATTTCTGTCTCCATGTCGCCGAAAGTCCCAATATCTGCAAATTTTTTTTTAAAAAAAACTTTCGGCGATATCGGGCCCACCCCTGTAATTAGCAACAAAATTTTGAATTTGTTCTGACTTATTTGAAAATAATAGTAAATCTTAACCAAAAACTGAAATGTTCCGTTCAATCAGGAAGGAAACAATTTCTCTTAGTTTTTTACCAAATTTTGAAATTAAACCACCAATCATAAGTGAAACGTAAAATTGAAAACATAAAGCAAATACGTTCCAATTTGCGTGTTTATAAATTTAATTCTTTTGGTACTGTATAATATTTTCTCGGAAAACGCATGAAAAAATTTCAAAAAACAGGATTCTAGACAACGACTCCTCTCTTAATTGGCGTCCACGTTACTGTAACTTATTCATTTTATTGCAGATTTTAATTGTAGTTAGTTTTAAGTGGGCTTATAAACTAATCGGAATGTTTTAGAATTATTTTACACGAAAGTGAATCATTTTATTGTAGATGTTCGGTCAAGGTCAATTTTTCTCACCAAATACTGACTCACTATTAGTGTTAGAGCAGTAATTGGAATTAGGATGGAGGAAATACTGTACTTCCTCCTTTCTGACTCACTATTACTACTCTGACACTAGTCACTATTAACTGTGAAAACTTGATCTTGATAGAACATCTAGAATGAAATGAATAACTCTCGTGTTAAATAATTCTAATTTGAGGATCTTAGATTTATGGGGATCGATCATTTTCAAGCCTGCTTAGGACGCGCGATAGGCTGCATGAGGTCAGCACAAACTCTGATGACGATTTCATGAGAGCAAATCAACATTTTTGCCACTAGGTGCCGAAATTCTAGTTTCAAACTCAAAAGTTTGTATTTTGCGCTCTAGCGCCCTCAAATTTATGAAATTCTCAAGGATACCTGGAATTTTTTGGTAACAATTTTTTTTGATAAAATATCTCTGATACCATAAATTAAATCATAATGATAAATTTGTCATTTTTCACAAAAAAGTTTTTTGGGTAAATTTTACAAAAAAAAAGTTGTATCTTTGAGGAATTTTATTATTTTTTAGTGAAAATCTCGCATTAAATGACGAAAAAATATAGAGGAATAAAAAGATCAGAGTTATTGCGGATTACTAAAAATGGCATGAGCGCTGATGCATTTGGGCGTAAAGAGCAAAACCTGCGTTAAATTAATTTTGACCACCTTGTGTACAAAATAAAGTAAAAATAATAATGATACAATTAAGATTTGTTTTGACTAAGAAATTTTTTTTGAACTTATGAGATTAATTTTTATAAGATCTCAGAACAAAGTTGCGATCGCGGAGAGCCTAACATCAACATATATGGATTAAGGGCCCTTAACTGACAGATAGTGACTATTTGAAAAATTCGGAATTCCAGCATTCGATTGTTTGATTTCTTTCAAATTTGACCAATGAAATCGGCATATTCTGCAATTCAGGATTTTGATTGGGTGCTAGGATCCCACGTTGTTTGTATCCTTAAAATAGTCACGATCTGCTAACTGAGGGCCCTTAATCCATATTTATAATTTAGGAAGACTGATTATTAAAATTTGTAGTATGATTCAAATTTAAGTTTGGCTTGATTCACTTTAAAAACACTTAATTATAGATATTTACTTAATAAATCTGCTTTTGATTTGAAACAACAGATTAACCAAATAGGACAAAAATATTACGAAGGTCAAACCCGTGTATAGCGATAAACAGAAAAACTGTAAATACAATATTGAGCTGAAATCACGTGACTAACTGAAACTTGTTCTAAAACTTTGCTCACAGTGTTTATTTAGTTGTAAACTTTTTAATTTCATTGTCCAAAATGAATTGAAATTCCTAAAAGTTGAGTTAATAGAACGGTTCTGGTGTTTTTAGAATCTTTTTTTCAAACTCAAATTGTTAAACGTTATTTTTAAAAATAAAATGTACAATTATAATCAGTAAAGACTACTTTGTTACAAATTTATATTTTGCAGGCAAGGGCCGCCGGTAGACTTCAATCGAATTTGTTTTGACTTGAGTCTGGTTGCACTAAAAGCCCGTAATGTAAAATATATATCGTTAATTATATATTTTTTATTACCTAGTTTCCTAGTTTTTACCATCTGACGAACACAAAAGTGATTTTTTTCGTATCTTCAAATTTTTTTGAACTGGCGAAATTAGAAGAATCGAGAACCTAAAAATTTAGATATCTTTATTTTCCTAGCGCACGTTTTTTATGAAATTTTTAAATGGCTTGAAGAATCTTAATTATCTGACACACGTTTAAATTTTTTTCACTTTTCTGTTGATGAGGTCAATGTTAAAAACTTTATAATTAATCAGAGATTAAGTGCTAATCCGTTTGCAACTTAAAATAAACTAAAATAAGCTTTGACGAGAAGAGGTGTCTGATCAAAGGTCAGTTTATACGGCAAAAGGTCAAATTTGCCAAATTCCAATAAAATGTTCGATAAAGATTTCGCGGATAATTTTGGATAATTTGATCAGACGTCGCCCGTGTGTCAGGCCATGTAAAATGTCTGGGAGTTACAAAAGTGCCGAGTAAGGAGTTTTATATGTCATAAAATACAGCAACTAAACGGCCTATTAATCAGCTAAAGACGAAATTTTAATGAATAGTGGAATACAGAAAAAAATTAAAATTATTTTCGGCGATATTGGCTTTTTCGGCGATATGGAGATAAAAAATAAATTTTTCTTTCAAAAATGGGCTGGTTTATAAGTTGTTTGACAATAACCAAAATGTGTAAAATTAAGTACAATGTACTCCACCAAAGGCAATCAAATAAAAATTTCAAAAAGTAGATTTGGATAATTCAATTTTGAAATATGACGTCATTCATGACACACTCAAAGTAATTTGTGATAAACACCTCAAGTGCCCACGCAATTTCGGTGATATGGGCTCTTTCGGCGATATAAGCACTCGAAGTATGTTTGCTAAAATCGTAAAATTGCGTAGGTTTTTCGGCGATAATGTCAAATTCGGCGTTATGGGTATTAGCCCCCTGTATTGTATTTTATGAACTCAAATGACGTCACATTTTTTTGATGATTAGGCACTAAAATAGTTTGAATAACATACAACATGTACTGAATACAACGGCAAAATAGCACCGGGCAGCTCTCTGTATTAAATAATCGAAAAGTTAAACACAGGAGGTCTCAAATGCTCCAAATATTTGTTGACAATTATTCTCGGACCATTTCCGATCGGGGATTTTTGGACCAAAACATCGGTTTTGCTGTTTTGAGCATTTTTTTGACAATTTTAACTATAGCAAACTTTTACGTCAGAGACTATCGATTTAATTAGAAGAAGAATTAAGTTTTTTACAATATGTAATATTTTTGCTGTCTTTTTTCCAATTTAGATAAATCTGAATTCCACCGTTTTGATTGGTTTAATCTTGAAAAGACGTAGGTATTTGCCTAAATAAATCGTTCTCATTGGCGGATAGCAAGTTATCCAAATTTGAAAAAAGGAGAAAAAATGTTACATACTGTATCTTTTTTCGCGCAGGTTTAAAAAAAAACGGTATTTTAAATCTTTCTGGGTTTAAAATATTTTAGAACATAAAAGTAAATCCGATAAATTTTTTTTACAAAAAATTATGAAGAAAATTGACAAACCGAATGTAAAAAGGCCAATTTAAAAATAAGTTATTATGAAATTAATTTTTTCATACGAACAATTACTGTAAAGAACGCAAAATTTGATTGCAAACAAAAATATCATCATTTTTTAATAAGAAAATTCTTCTTTATTTTCAAAAAATTGAAATTTTCGATTTTTGGCTTTCTACTATTTTGGCATTTTACTGTCAATCCAGTTAATAAGCCAGAACTGGCAAGTATAATTTTGACATAATATAAATCAGTGAATTATGTCAAATTCCTCATCGTCATTTAAGTACTTTTCAAATCATAAATCTGCTTCTAATTAAATGACGAATAAAACAAACATTTAACTCTATGACTGATTATCTCAAAGAATTTATCTTTCTCATTGTCAGCCAAGGATATTGACTACTAGACTGGCTGTCTCGATTATATTACAATTTCAGACAGTTTTTCATGCATCATTTTAAGCCTGCTGCAAAAAATATTCCGAACGTACAATGCCTTCAGTGTGAATGGCTTTTGAGTCGAACAAATTACATCAATCTACAATGCCTGAAAGGTATTCTGCGTTATAACATTGGATTCAGTCACACGAATCAGTATTTTATTTTTTTCGACGCGCGAATTTCAAAATTTTGCCTCCCCTCACGGCCACTGAGGGCATTGCCTTTAACCCTTGGAGGCTCCAAAGCCGATTTTTCGGTTCGACGTTGAGCGCTTAGTACGAGAAAAGTAAAAATGGTGGCAACTTTATTGTTTTTTAGTCCTCGAGATTAAGGATAAACTTAAACTTTAATAGTATGTAATTCACATTTTGAACTTTATTAACCCTATAGAAAAGTGACATTTACAAATTGTGCTTCAACCTACGCAATTTTATTGTTAGGGCCAGGATATTTACAAAAGTGTGATAAGTGGATATAGCAATTGTAGTCTACGATCCAAAGTAAAGTCCAATGTAAATAGACTGCTCTAACTGGTACAACTTTTTGGGTCAGTAATTGTACCAGTTAGAAAGTTAGGACAAAGTTTGAATTCAGAAATGTTTTTCGAGAGATTTTCTAAATAAAAATAAAACAGACAGGAAATGATTAATAAGGTAAGTTTTACTGTACCTCCTTATGATAAAATCTTTAATTTCAGTTTCTTTTCTTCCGATAGATCTCTTATTGTGGTCCTAAGTGGCCTATTCATTTAACTTGAATAGTTCAAAATGACTCAAATTTGATTAATAATCGCTAAAATATTTCAAATATTTGTAAAAATTGAATTTTTTGAGTGACTGTATAGACGTATAGTTAGACCATAGATATCCGTAGATTTATTGTTTTGTTGAAGACTTCATTAGGCGTATATATAAATTAAGTTTATACGGTATAAATTATACCTTTATTATACGGTCTAAACCCTACCTCTTTATTCGGTATAAATTATACCTTTATTAAATATTAATTATAGTTTAGGGCCTAAACTTTAGGCCAGACATATTTGAGTACAGATTGTGAACTGTTTTTTTTAATTAAACAAATTTAACTAGAAAAATTTTCGGTTTGTAAAAGATAACAGAATGTGGGTGATTTAATGGATAAAACGACCAAAATGAGGGCGTTGACCAATAAGAGCTTCGAAAGGAGGGTCAAACGCGAACGTGAATCGGAAGGACTCGTTTTCAGATATGTTTTGATCTCTAGCATTTGGGAGCACATTCAACGGCTCATATTCTCCGTAGATTAAGCCGATCATCAATAAATAAAAAAAACAATAATTTCTCTTAAAATTCTTGACGTCGACATTTTTTGAAACCTTTTTTGTTTTGAGAATTGAAATCGAAAATCCAAATTCGAGATTTGAATTTTTTTTTGCATTTCTGGATAAAGCTGAAATTGCATTTTGAAAATCCTTGAGATTTGGGTCGAAACAAAGTTCACAACTAGGAATTTTGAGTACTCTCATTGTGTCACTTAGTTAATTCGGAACGAAAATGGGTATATCTAAGATTGGGATCTATAAACCAGGCGATTCGCGTTCGTGTTTGACCCGCGTTTGACCCTAGTTTGACCGATGAGATCACCATTAATAACGACATTGACCAAGAAAAGCTTCGAAAATAAGTTCAAAAACGAACGAGAATCGTCTGGTTTAGAGATCCCGATATGGAATTTTAAAATTTCGAAGAAATAAAATTCGAACTATTTGCAAAAATAAAATAAAACGGCAGCAACGAAAAATTATGGGCAGAGAGTATTCGACAAGAAAATTCTGGGGAACTTTCTTGTTGTGTCACTACAAGGGTTAAAATTACATTAAACCTTGGAGTTACAAAACATCAAAGTCACGCAGAGTTACATTTGTACATTTTTGTCACTTATTTCCAAAAATTATATTTCATTCAGGGATAGAATATTGTTAAAAGTAAAAACATTGTTTTTTTGAAAATTGCGGAGAGAAGGCTTGAAATTTCATGGCAATTTTTATCGATTAAAAAAACAATTTTCTAATATTCAAAGTTTGAATTTCAAACAAAAGCTCAGAAGGTGCTATTTTTCAATTTACAGAATTTATGAGCTTCGATGGCGTAATTTCATTAAATATTTCGTATTTTCGGTACTAATAGTCTGAGAAAACGAGTCATTCTGGGTACATGAGTAAGCCATGAGAAATAACTAAGTGATTTCAATGAATCATTTAATTCTTATTTTTGCTAGAACATTTTCAACCATTTTTGATAATGAGATGAAAAACGCCATAACGAAAGGATTGAGAACTTATTACCAAGCTTAAATCTAACTGTTCTTCTCACATAATTTTATTTATTTGAACATTTTTGTCCAAAATAAATTCAAGAGTTAACAAATCGGTAAGAGGCAAATAAATAAAATCCGTGCATTTTATCCCTTTATCACTTTGCATGATCTGAGAGAGATTGTGGCTGAAAGAAGAGAAACGCCTCAGAGTGGGCTAGAAGCGGGTCTTAGGAGTGTTAGGATTGGCTCCCTCAACCACATCTCTTAGATCATGCATAAGGTGATAAAGGGATATGGCAAAGACTACGACACACAGTTTAAGGTAGTATCAGACGGGGGTCATATCTTTTGATCTATATCCATTATTATCCCCGGGTCACTTTAAAAACTTATTGCCTATTTTTAACAGGCAAATAAGTTTTAAAGTGACCCGGGGATAATAATGGATATTGATATAGAGTCAGGATCGGCATAATTGGATCGTATCGTATTTTTCGGATCGGATCGTTTTTTTCGCGATACGATACGATCCAGTTTTTGAATCAACCCCTCTAGATTTGATACGATCTATTTTTAATTTCAACTTCCTAGATACGATACGATTCAGTTTTTATTTCCCCCCCTAGATACGATACGATACAATTTTTTTTACACCCTCTAGATACGATTCAGTTTTTATTTTGCCCCCCTGGATACGATACGATCCAGTTTCACTTTTTCATATGCCGCGGCATGCCGATCCCTGATATAGAGTATATCCGTTTTCCAAACAAAGTGAATCTTGAAAATGATGGTGATGTCTATAGCGCGTGTTCGAATCCCACAAGTGTTGTCTTAGTCATTGTAATGGGTATAACAATAGACAAAGGTGCTTGATATTGGGAGCGCCAAAGTTGATTGGTGCATTATATTCAGAACAATTTGATTTTTGTTGCAATTGTTAACTCAAGTTAGCTTACGCACATTCCAAGCCCCTATTTGAAATCGATGAATAAGTGCCAAGTTTTCAAACTAGATGAACCACGAAGCTTATCTATATTCACCAAGCCTATACAATGGAAGTACGATTTTAAATAAATGACATTTCAATAAGTGCTTTAAACTTTTCTATGCATTTCTAGATATCGCTCAAGTTCAGTTTTAAGTGTATTTTCGAACAACGTCAAGTTTTGAAAATAAATAGAAATTAATTCAATAAGTGAGAATTAATTTGAAATTTGCTGCTTTAATCATTTTTTTTAATATTTGAAGTTGAAAGAAGTTCAAAAATATTAACCTGCTTCGTAGAGACTCTAATCAAAACGTTGACATTTATTTTTGACATCATCGGACTGTCCAAGCCAGAAAGCCTGATGACGTCATACCGTGCGATATGATGACGTTTTTAGGGACCGTCCCTGTGGATAAATGCCGGAGTATACATTCTTGGTCGACAAAATCAAAGTTTGCCAAAATCAAAGTTTGAATTGAAAAAAAAAATAAGCCATCTAAACCAAAAATTATGAATATAATTCCAAAATGACAGAAATGAGGTCTATTTTTCCAAAACGACCACACGTTGAGCCAGAGAGCTCAAACTGAATTTCAGAAATTTATAAAAATTACCACAGGTGGAGGCCAGGAGCTCAAAATTTAAGAATTTTAAAAAAATTGACAACTTTTCAAAAAACTCGCATAGAATCCAAAACCAAAATTAGTCATCTGAACTAAATCAGTCATCTGAACTAAATCAGTCATCTGAGTGTGAAAAATGTTTTTTGAAGCCATCTGGTGGTCAGAATTTAAGTTTGGCAATTTGTTTTCGGCAATTTTTTTTGACAATTTTTATTATTATTGGGCTGAAAATATTAACTGATGTTGATCGCTCTAAAATGCCTGCGATTTGTAGTTTTGTTGAACGCAAACTGTAAAAATTAAGATTTTACAAACTTCGTATATCCCCCTTTCACACTATGCAGAAGATTTGAGCCCTATCACTAAATAACACACTACGTCAAAGAGTTAAAGTTTGTGTCGAACCTTAGTCTAAAAGTGCAATTTCAACTACATTTACTATTATGAGGGCAAACACACTACTATAGTATAAATACTTTATGATAAGAGTTTATACTTCTTTAATTTTGAAAGATTATAAATACCTTATTATTACTAAAGTTAATTAACTTTTACTATTTTCGTCCAGAATGTTTCTTATCGAGAATATAAAATTGCTTATATACTATTATAACCATTTTGATACAATAGTAGTCATGGGTAGGTACAATTACATTGCAATTTTTTGAGCCAAATTTGGCTTTAGAGTATCAATACTTACAGAGTGGGTTAATTTTAGTCTCGGAATACTTTTTTGTATTAGAAAAATGTTTTGAGTGTTTTCCTAGTGGTGAAAATTTTAATTCAAAATTTTCGGTCGAAATTTATAATTTGGCTGATAAAAATTTCATAAAAATCAGCCATCCTGATCGATTTTACTCTCTAGTTACCTTCCTTAATTTACCATAATTAACTCATGGTTGATAATACGTTTACCAGAAAGTCGACTTCCGTGATTCTTATGATGGCTTCATATTCTTGATTCTGATTAGTTGAAATTTGAAGCAATCAGAATTCAGCTTTATCTTTTATTTTCTGGAAGAAAAGTTTATTTTCGTCATCAAAATAAAATTTTGATTAACGTCAACAATTTAAAATGTTCTGAAACTCGACCCAAATACCTGATTCTGATTGGTTTAAGTTTCAACCAATCAGAATTCAGCTTCGTACATTTTTGTTTCTAAAATAAACTTCATTTTTGTCATCAGCGCACAAATTTATATTGGAACAAAAAAAATTAGTGGCAGAATTTGACATAATATTTGATAAAAATTTAATTAATAATTTGATTCAAATTCAATAAAGAATTTGATTAATTTGAAAAATATTTAGTAAACAATTTGATAAAATAATTTTACAGAATATGATTATTAGAATTGAGCTATTTCTCAAAAAATGCTTTGAAAAAAATTTCTTGAAAAATTTCATAAAATTTATCTTTCCATTTTAAATCGTAAAAATAGAGTCATGCGCAAAGGCAACATGGTCGGTGCTTTATGTTTAAAATCTGTCTGAAAGTGATCTTGCATAATTTTTTTTATCAGCTTCCTATAACCTTGAATCAATTATCTGCATAAATTTTATTGTTCCACAATCAGGAGTCCTGATTCAGTATTTGTTAAAAATAAAATTTTTGAAACATTCTTTATCGACATAAGCGACGATTAATTGACTTTGTTTGATTAATTTTTGTTATGAAAATAATCGAAATATAATAAACTTTTGGTAATGTCTTTCATTTTTTGACATGCTGAGTAGGGTGGGCAAAGTTTATTCCAAAAAATCTACAAACATTTCTGTATATAATTTTTTTTTTTGAATTTCAGGATTATATTTCGTGCCCGATTTGTCCAAAAAGTTCCCACGCCTAAATATTTTTTTGAACAAAAACAATTTTCCTGTTTTCATTTCTCTGAAAATACCCATTTTTCTGAAAATTCCCATTTGCTCAACATTTTTTCCCAAATCCCCCACTGTAGTTTTAATCGCCGATCAGGTGAAATTATACCACGGTGGATCAAAACCAACATTTCTGAGTTTATTATCTACTTTACAAAAAAACTACTGTATATAAAAAATTCCAAAAGTTGGCAGAAAAAGGTTAATTGAAATTTCGGTCCTCAGTAATTAAGGTGCAAAGGGTACTAAGAGCTTCAAGCTTGGTGCCCCTGGTGAGAGAACCACTTATTCAAAAGCCACACGACCACCACCAATCGTTTTTGCTACATTTAATGATATAGAAAAATATATAGACATGAAATAATCACTCAAAAAAAACATTTTAACATCAGCTAGGTTGTCACCGCTCGGAGTCGCTTGAAAAGAATAATAATCTGCTCAAAAAAAACTTTCTTCGATTCTACATCGAAATATCAGCTTCAATATTATGACATGTCTGAATTTTTTACTTTCTTGCTGCTGAATAAAACCGCTTAATCTCATTCTATTTTAAAGTCGCAAATTTTCGTTGCGTAAACACCTACATAGCAAAAATACACCACATAAGCATTTAAAATATAAAAAAATCTCAGTTTCCATTTCTTAGCAAGTAAATTGGATCAATAAATTGGATGAGAGGCGATAGAGAGCCACGTTTTAAACACATGACTGCGTTCTAGAGGAACTATTGTTTTTGTAATGACACCGCATAAGACATTATTTGATAGTGTGATGGTTTCTGTTTCCAAATAAGTACACTAAGTACTGCTGATATTTTTATTTCAATGAAAATATGAACATAATTTGAGGAGGTTCTGGCCCAATTCAAGGCATTCAAATCATCGAATGCTTTCGTGACTAGTGAAGGTTCGAATGGATCAGTCAAAAAAAGCAATATTTTGCTGTTAACAAATTTCCTAAAAAAATGCGGCCTGAGTTTCAAATAACGTCGAGACCGAAATTGATTCTTTGAAAGTTTCACTTGAATAAAATACGATAATTAAAAAATTCGCATGGATTTGCGAATTTTAAAAAATAATCTACAATTGTGAAGAGGAAACCGACAAGTATTTGCGATAAGACCCGTGACTCACGGGCCGTGAGTTCAAAATGCAAAAAAGTCGACTGGCAAAAAAATAAGAAAAGATGACTTAGCATGCCAACGTTTGGGGTAGTGTCGATTGGGCTACCACATATGAATTATATTCTTTTTGCATTGAAAAATACGAAAAGTCAAGAATGCGGTTAATCAGGATCAATAGTCACCGACGGAAGTCAAACACAAAACATTTTGATTAATCGAATATCATCGGAAATAAGCTCTGAACTTTGTTAACTCGTACACGCCAATTTGGGCCACGCGTTGTCCATTATGTAAATAACAAAGTATTATTTAACAGGAGCATCTAGAAAATATTTGTCGACTCCGGCCATTAATCGGAGTGTACGAGTTAACAAAGTTCAGAGCTGTTTTGTGATAATAATATCCGGAGTCCGGAATTAAGATTATCATTAAATTATCATAATGTTTTTCTACAGTCACTGAGACTCAGTGACTGAGCCCTGTGTATCATGAAATCATCTGCAATTAGATAAAACAGTAATAAATCAAAGTACAAAATCCGAGTCAAAGAATTAATAACCGGCGTCAGACCAAATTTACGCAAATTCTTTAAAAAATGATTTCACTGGATAAAAAACATGATTTGACATGAAAATTTTACTGCCAAAAGATGCGCCATGAGTAGGGTTGATTTTTTTAGTCACGGTATTATCACTTAGACAACATCAGTGAGATTCGAACACGCGCTTTAGAGATAGTAAACGTTTTTGAGATGAATTTCCGTTGGGAAAAGGATATATCTCGAGATATATAGCTCTGCGTCGGTGACCCCCTTAAACAAATGTCAACCGCTTAATCTGAAATCGAGATTTTCAATTATGATCTTCAGTCAAAAGTTCGAAGTCAATTGTCTGTACATTTTCAAAATTTAAATCAATCATTTAATTTGCTAATCAGTGAATAATTTTTGCGGGTTACTAATCTTGTAAGAATTTAAAATATTTTATAGAATTTCACTTCAATTTGCGTGGGTCCACTTTTAACGTCATTTTGTCCAGAACACGAAATTGATCTTTGTCAAACCTTTTGAAATAATTTCGTTTGCTTTAGTTACAACCTTTTTTAACTCATTTAGGTACTTTACTTTATCGTAAAAAATTCGATAAGACCAAAATTGTGGAGTTTTTAATAAATAGGGGCAACTAAGGTGTCAGAGATCAGGAATACATTCGCAATGACCAATTTTAAGAAAATGAAAAAGTGTACAGGCAATATTAGGCATTTGTGGCGATATTAGCACTTTCGGCGATATCTGAAGAAAAATAAAAATTGTCGTTTCATGGAGTACTGGTCGCTGGAATTGAATAATAAAGATCGATAAAAATTAGCCATACAGGGCTTTTAGGATACTAGTCAGATAAGCCATTTTGTAGAACTATCCTTTATCTTGCGTAAAACAAATATCAAATTTTTTTGTATACACTTCACACATAAGTAGGGAGCGAACCGGCAAACTTTCTGACTAAACCATAATTGACCAAAATTATTTGACCAAAATTATTTGAGCTTACAGGGTAAATATACCCCAAGGAAAATGATTCTGAGCATTAAAAAACCAGAAAATGACTTACCCAATTATGTGACATAAGCGACACAATAGGATCAACGCCAAAATGGTAAAACTATCTCCACGTAGGTTTTATGTTGAAATTGGCTGAAATTTTGACATAACTTGTAAAAGTGGTACAACAAACTTTGACTCGAGAAATATTTTCAAATTTCGCTATATTTTCTCTAAAATGTGTAAAAAATCACCGTTTTTTGTCAATTATTCGTCGGAAAAACCATCTCGTCCTAGGAAAATTTATACAATTTTTTTCTACGCTAGTTCATACAAATACAAACAGTAAACTCAAGGCAATTTTTGAGATTTCGACCTCAAACTCAAAATATGATTTTATTGAGGACCCGAAGGAAAAATTTTGAAAAAAAAAGTTTGAGGTTTTGTAAGTAAGTTCAAAAGAAAGCCACTAAAACACAGATCAGAAAGTTAGCTAACGTCAAGATTATATTTTGACGTTTTAGTTGGTAAATTAAAGCAAGTAATTTTTTTAGTTAATTTTAATAATAATAACAAACTAGCGCTACAAGGGCATTTTTCATAGTCCTAGAATTTTAAAGCTAAAAATTTTAGGTCTAGTTTCTATCAAGAACCCAATAATTCAAACCTGATCGGAATCCTCTGACGTCAGTGACGTGCAGTAAATTTACTTTTTTTCTAGTTTTACATTATCGTGCTCAGATTATCAAGATCTTTTACGTGAAAATTGGACAGCACCCACTTTCACTATAGCACCTCGGAACTGAAATTTTATAATTGATATTGCATTTTGGTTAATAAGAGCGTGTGGTCGTGATGAAAAAAATCGATTGAGAATTGATTTCAATTTCAAACTTTTATTTAAGCTAGAAAAAACATTATCAGTATAAAACAGTCTATTCTACAATTATTTCTGGTTTTAAGATAATTGAATTATGATTTTGTCGAAATTAAAACTAATTAAAATAATTATTAAATTGTTTGTTTTATTTTACATTATGATGAGTTATTTATTGTATATTCGAGGTAAATTGCGAAAACCTTGCTTATTCTGTTTATCTTGTAGTTTTTCAGTGCCTGAGTCACGAATACCTTTTTAAAGCGAATTTCGCCTGGCAAAATACCGAAAAATAAACTTTCATTAGAAAGAAAATATTTGTCAGAAATCTTAAAATAATAATTATTTTAAATAATTAACAAAACAATTAAATAATCAAAATTATCGTGACGAAATTTGAAGGCATTTTGTTGGATTTAAAACTTCATTTTTCAGGCTTTTTTCTATGAAAATATTAGGGTCTGGCGTAAGATCGCAAAACCAATAAAGTGTCCATTTATTTTAATGTCTCACTAAATAAGGCAAGAGTAGTACTTACTAAGTACAGTAGTTAATTTGTTCTACAAATGTTTTTTCCAAATAAAAAAACAAAAATTTGAATTCTATAACTTAAAATGGAGTAGGGCGCGCCCTGACATCGCGTAATGTAGCGTGGTGAGCATTACCGTAGCAAGACTCATATTTTTGGCTGAACAAAAACATTACATTAAAATGTTATATCGTAAGTATATATGCGAAAAAATATTTATTACATAATATTTATAACAAAAGATTTATAAAATATTTTTCAATTATATTTTTTATTCCTAACTTCGAAATATTTCTTAGATACAAAATTTTCGAGGTTATAAAACGGCAATGTTTTGATAGATACAATCTATTCTTCCAGGCTTTCCGAATATTTACTCAAAATACAAAAATATCATCACTAGGACAAAATGCGGTTGCAAGTTAAAACATCCAATTTTTATTTTATCTCCGAAAATATATATGGGACCAGACAATACGATTTCGTACGCCATAATTTTATGAGTCCCAGTATTGGATTAGCTCAAAAGAAAATCTTTAAAATTGAATTATTTTAAAAACTGACTTATGACTTAATATACTTTTTGAGACATGAGCTGTTTTAGTTAAGTGTCCATCAAAGTTTTTTACATCAAATTGCAATTATGCAGATCTCTGTTTAAGATTTCCGCCGTGATTTTCATAAACGAACTTTTTTGCTTTTGATGGCAATCACAAGTTTTTAAGCGCTTTATTGCCCCATTCTTATCGATTTTTAGATGGAGGTTTTGGTCACCAATAATCTTTGTTGAAAATTTACGGTCATCTCATGCTGTGAATTTTTAAGAAGGGTCAGCAATTTTTTCGGAAGAAACTAGACAGTGAGAGAGTATTTTTAATACTGAATGGTCGCCAGAGAGCAAAAACTGAGCAAATTTAAAAAAATGCTCTCTAGCGACTTTCCAGTATATAATTGACCTTCGGTCGACCATAATCAGAGAAAATACCCTCACAAAAACGATTAAATTGTTTCTCCAAATAAATCAACTTTTTAGCTAGAACTGGGTTTAGCCCCCCTTCAAATTAATTAAAAAACATAAAATCCTCTTCGGCCTATTTTGGGCTCATTTTCCAACATAATTGAATAAAATATAAAATTCCCTTCAAAAAGAAAAAAGGGGAGTTATGTTTTTATTTAATTTTGATGTAAAATGAGCCCCAAAGCGGCGGAAATATTTATATTTCGGCTGTTTAAAAAAAAAAATTGAATTTAAATATAAAATCTCCTATTATCGGCATTCAGCCAATTTTTTGCTCATATATTGCAACAAAATTAAAATAAAACATAAACTTTTTTTCTATCGGCTTTCGGCCGATTTTGAGCTCATTTTTCAACAAAATTAAATGTTGGGCATAAAATTTGTTTTTATCGCTCTTCAGCCGATTTTGGGCTCATTTTTCGAAAAAAATAAATAAAAAACGTAAAGTATTCTTCAATCGTCCGTCGGCTGATTTGGGGCTCATTTTTCAACAAAATTAGATAAAAACATTAATCCTTTTTTATGGGCCTTTGGCCAATTCGGAGCAAATTTTTTTCAAAATTTCATTTGTGAATTTATAAATTTTCAACTTCAAAAGTTATTTAATTTCCCGTTTCAGATGTTACTTCAGGTCAAACAGGAAGTGATGTGTCAAATAACTAAATTTCCCTAATTTGCCTAAAAATTTCCCTTATGTGTCCCAGCGCCCTGGTCGAAACATCGCCCTATTGTGACCCAGCTCCCTGGGCAAAAAAACGCCCTAATGTGGCCCAACGCTTTGGTCAAAAATTGCCCTAATGTGGCTCAGCGCCTAGGGCAAAAAATCGCTCTAATGTGACCCAGCGCCCTGGGAGAAAAATCGCCCAGATGTCGCCCAGCGCCCTGTTTTTCGACCAGCCTTTCGTCCAGGGTTTTCAATTTTACCTAAAAAAGTCGCCCGGGCGAAAAAAGTTCTCCCTAGGGGATGCATCCTTATCCCCCTCTTCCCATCTCCTTTTATCCTTTTTTTGAGGATAGGGATGGAAAATCGGAGGAGGATGCATCCCTTTTGGAAGCCTGGTTCAAGGTCAATCTCAAGTTCATCGATAAGACTTTAAAGTAGCCCCAAAAGAATCGGAAGAATCGACTTTATGATGAACGTATTAGCAACTATGGGTCAATAATGTACTGAAAGGTCGCTAGAGAGCAAAAAGTTTGCTCGAGGTTTACCTTAGGTGTTGACCAGTTTTTGCTCTCTAGCAACCTTTCAGTACATTATTGACCCATAGTTGCTAATACGGTCATCAAAAAGTCGACTCTTCCGATTCTTTTGGGGGGTACTTTCAAGTCTATACGAGATAGACCTTGAACTTTGACCGATCATTAGAGGTCAAATATTGGTCGCCGACCCTAAAGCAAATTAAATGCTAACCGAAAAACGCTTAATTTTACTGGCCAAAAAATCAGTCTTCTAGCACTTCATACGGCTTCACTAGAACTGGATTACAGACTACCTGTGAAATCTCGAAAATTTGACCGAAAAATCGATTTTTTTGAAAAATTTTTATAAACGAAAAAAATCATACGTTTTAAAATGACCCAAAAAAATTCTCTACAAGATAGCTTAAAAACATTGATATCCATTTTTGAGTTTTGAATTTCCTTATGTCAAATCGTCAGAAAGTTTGCTTACGTCAAGATGATATTTTGACGTTGTAGTTGTTAAATTAAAGCAAACGTATTTTTTTAATTCATTTTGAAAAAAAAACTTAGAAAAAAATCGAAAAAACGCGAAAGATTCAAAATTTTTTTGATGATTTGGTTAGTAGTACACTTTGTTCTCACCCGGTTCATTTGCAGCGACCAAGTACCCCCTTAAAAAGACTCATTTTTTTAGTTTGAAATCCATATTTGTACGCAATTTAGTTCCTCATCACCAATCATAAATGATTATTCAAATAAGCGTTAGAATATTTTAAACGCCAACGCTTTAAAATGATTTTTTGGACCCTAATCACCGGATTTTTTTTGACGAAAACTTTTGAGCGATTGGCCCGCTCTGTACTTTATATATAAGCCAGTACTACTTTCGATGAACAACAGGCTCGGTAAATACGGATTAGATTAAGTATTTACTGTAAATTTAATTGATTTTTTTTATTTTGAAATACAGACAATAAAAATTTGTATATAAAATAATAAATAATTATAATTAATGCCAAGTTGTCTCGCAAAAATGTCTAATGGTAAATGCTGAAGGTGTGTATGGTTCTACTTCATGAAATCTAAAAAGCAAGCTTAAAATGGTTCATTTATTTTGAATTATCTGTTAAAAATAATTTTCAATAGTAAAATGTTCAACATTATTCGAGAAACTGTTTTTTTCAGACAAAAACAGACGGAGCGTGTCAGAGTTAACTATCAGATGATTTAAATAATATAATTTTTGCAAAATTAGCAAAATTGTATCTTTATGTCCAGTAAACTCGATTAACTCTTTGACGCAAACGCCCAGATGTCGATTTCAGGAAATTTATCAGATTTCCAAAATAACCAGTGGACAATGTAGAAAATTGGTTTAAAGATTTTATGTTTCAGCCAGCACCGGATCACACGCATATTGATTGGCTCGCGTTCAATTATTCTTGAAGATTAACCATTTTTAATTATGTTTTTCATTTGAAATTTTAATTCAGCACCACCAACATATTTCGCGTAGTCAATTTTTAGCGAAGATATTAGCAATCATGCGTCATTTTAATACACGCAAAGCGTAAGAGCGCAACATAATTCAAATTTTGAACAAATAATATTCAAATCAAGCTAAATAGCGAGATTCTTGCCTTTCACAAAATCACTGAAATTTATGACTTTGGTAAACTCTAGTGAGTGAACCACGTATCGCTGAGCCGCGAGACCAATACTTATTGTTTTAGAGGGGGTTTTTTATTATATAAAATCGAGCCTATAAAGTGGCTTTTTGGACCTCCAAGGGTTAGTCACAATATTATGAACTATAATATTATAATTAAGTCTATATTTCACCGTGTAATTATTTCTGAACTGTGACTTAAATAATAACAACCTTTTAAGATAAAAAAAATGAGTTTGCATAAATTGTTTCGAAAAACACCTCCAAGTTTGGTCAACTTTTTAAGTGATCAATTTGCTTATTTTGATATTTTGTTGAAAGTTTTAACCCTTGGAGGCTCCGGACTATTTTCAAAAACACCTGTAGATTAAATACCAGAAATTGCAGGTTGCTTCTGAATGATTCACTTTATAGGAAAANCTATGAAAGTTTAAGTCTATCCTTAATCTCGGGGACTAGAATACAATAAAGTTCCAAGCACTTTTAATTTTCCCGTAATAAGCTCTCAAAGTCGCACCACTTAAGTGGTGCAGGAGCCTCCAAGGGTTAAACTGGTTTATAAATTATACCATTCAATAGCAATGCTATTATAAACCAGTGACCCAACTGGAGGGTGTTTTTTAAACTTGTTGTTGAAAAAACAATAAATGAGAACGCAAGCGTTGTATAAAAGGTCACAGTGAATTAAGGGGGTACCCGTTGGCTTGGAGGTGTTTTCACAGATCATTTAATCAAAAACCAACTAGTATGATTAGAACCGTGAAAATCTCATCTTTCGACTTAAAAGCGTTTCAATGTATCACAATATTTTCACCGACTTAGGCTGTCCGCGGTCGAAAATGACCGATGTTAAAATTGATGGTAGGAATTTATAAATTGTTTTATTGAACTGCGATAATCAGGAAATTGACTTTGATATTTAAAGAGCTTTTCGGTCATTTTTGAACATTTTTTTTAACAATCAGAAGGCTGTATTTTAGTCTCGAATTTTGGAAATCCGACTTCATTTTCACCGCGAACACCCTGAACCGACTGCTAAATTCAAACCGATAATTTGAAAAAAATTCAGTGCACATACTAGAACATAGTGCTAAAACATGATGCTAAAAAANGTTTAGGGATTGGCTCCCTCAACCCACATCTCTTAGATCATGCATAAGGTGATAAAGGGATATGGCAAGACTACGACACACAGTTTAACGGTAGTATCAGACGGGGGTCATATCTTTTGATCTGATATCCATTATTTCCCCGGGTTCACTTTAAAAACTTATTGCCTAGTTCTTTTAACAGGCAAATAAGTTTTAAAGTGACCGGGGATACTATGGATTGATAGAGAGTCAGGATCGGCATAATTGGATCGTATCGTATTTTTTTTCGATCGGATTCGTATTTTTTCGCGATACGATACGCATCCAGTTTTTTGAATCAACCCCTCTAGATTCGATGACATCTATTTTAATTTCGACCTCCATACGAATACGAATCCGATTTTTATTTCCCACCCCTAGATACTACGATACTTTTTTTACACCCTCTAAGATACGATCCATTTTATTTTGCCCCCCTGGATACGATACGAGTTCCGTTTCACTTTTTTCATATGCCGCGGCATTGGCCGCATCCCTGAATATAAGAGTATAATACCGATAATAATTCCAAACAAAGTGAATCTTGAAATGATGGTGATGTCTATAGCGCGTGTTTCGCAATCCCACAAGTGTTGTCTTAGTATTGAATGGGTATAACAATAGGACAAGGGTGCTTGATATTGGAGCGCCAAAGTTGATTGGTGCATTATATTCAGTAACAATTTGATTTTTGTTTGCAATTTGTTAACTCAAGTTTAGCTTACGCACATTCCAAGCCCCTATTTGAAATCGATGAATAAGTGCCAAGTTTTCAAACTAGATGAAACCACGAAGCTTACTATATTCACCAAGTCTATACAATGGAAGTACGATTTTAAATAAATGACATTTCAATAAGTGCTTAAACTTTTATGCTTTCTAGATATTTGCTCAAGTTCAGTTTAAGTGTATTGTTCGAACAAATTCATAGTTTGAAAAAGTTACGGAAACACCCGAAACGTCAAGTTTTGAAAATAAATAAAATTAATTTCAATAAGTGAGAATTATTTGAAATTTGCTGCTTTAATTATTTTTTTTTTATTATTGAAGTTTGAAAGAAGTCAAAATATTAACCTGCTCCTGAGACTCTAATCAAAACGTTACATTTATTTTTGCATCCATCGGACGGTCCACAGCAGAAAGCTGATGACGTCCAATTACCGTGCGATATGATGACGTTTTTAGGGGAACCGTCCCCTGTGGATAAATGCCGGAGTATACATTCTTGGTCGACAAAATCAAAGTTTGCCAAATCAAGTTTGAATTGAAAAAAAAAATAAGCCAATCGAAACCCAAAAATTATGAATATAATTCCAAAATGACAGAAATGAGGTCTATTTTTCCAAAACGAACCACCGTTCAGCCCAAGAGCTCAACTTGAATTTCAGAAATTTAATAAAATTACACAGGTGGAGGCCCAGGAGCTCAAAATTTAGATTTTAAAAAAATTGACAACTTTCAAAAACTCGCATAGATCAAAACCAAATTAGCTCATTGAACTAAATCAGTCATCTTAACTAAATCAGTCATCTGAGTGTGAAAAAATGTTTTTGAAGCATCTGTTGCGTCAGAATTTAAGTTTGGCAATTTGTTTTCGGCCAATTTTTTTTTGACAATTTTTATTATTATTGGGCTGAAAATATTAACTGATGTTATCGCTCTAAAATGCCTGCGATGTAGTTTTTGTTGACGCAAACTGTAAAAATTAAATTGTACAAACTTCGTATATCCCTTTCACCACTATGCAGAAGATTTGAGCCCTATCACTAAATAACACACTACGCTCAAAGAGATTAAGAAGTTGTGTCGAACTTAGTCTAAAAGTGCATTTTAACTTACATTTTACTTATTATGAGGAATACTGACTGATATAAGTATAAATACTTTTGATAAGAGTTTTATACTTCTTTAATTTTTGAAAGATATATAAATACCTTATTATTACTAAGTGAATTTAACTTTATATTTCGCCAGAATTTTATCGATTTAATGCTTGATATATAAAAATTGCTTTATATTAACTATTATAACATTTTGATACAATAGTAGCCATAGGTAGGTACAATGTCATTGCAATTTTTTTGAGCCAAATTTGGCTTTTAGAGTATCAATACTTACAGAGTGGTGGTTAATTATAGTCTCGGAATACTTTTTTGTATTAGAAAAATGTTTTGAGTTTTTTCTAGTGTGAAATTTTATTCCAAAATTTTTCTCGAAATTTATAATTTGGCTGATAAAAAATTTCATAAAATCAGCCATTCCTGATCGATTTTATTTCTAGTTACCTTCTAATTTCCATAATTAACTCATGGTTGATAATTACGTTACAGAAAGTACGACTTCCGTGATTCTTATGATTGGCTTCTATTTCTTGATTCTGATAGTGAAATTGAAGCAATCAGAATTAAGCTTTATCTTTTTTTATTGGAAGAAAAGTTTTATTTCGTCATCAAATAAAATTTTGATAACGTCAAACCAATTTAAAAATGTTCTGAAACTCACCCCAAAACTGAATTCTGATTGGGTTTAAGTTTCAGACCACAATCGATTCAGCTTCGTACATTTTTTTCTAAAATAACTCTACATTTTTGTTCATCAAGCTCACAAATTTATATTGGAACAAAAAAAAATTTAAGTGCAGAATTTACATAATATTTAGATAAAAATTAATTAATAAATTTGATTCAAATTTCATAAAGAATTTTGAAATTTAATTTGAATAAATTTTAGGTAAACAATGATAAATAAATTTACAGATATGATTGTTGAAGAATTGAGCTATTTCTCAAAGCATTTTAGAAAAAAATATTCATTGAAAATTCATAAAATTATATACTATATACCATTTTAAATAATAAAGTAAAAAAAAGAGTCAGCAGCAAAGGACACACATGGATAACGGTGCTTTATAGTATTTAAAATCTGTCTGGAAAGTGACGTGCATAATTTTTTTTAATCAGCTCCTAACCTTGAATCAAATTAATCATGCTAATTTTATTATTCCACAATCAGGTACCTGATTCATATGTTGTAAAATAAATTTTGAACCACTTTCTTATCGACTATAAGCGACGATTAATTGCTTTGTTGATTAATTTTTGTTTATGCAAATATCGAACTAATAACTTCTGGTAATGTCTTCATTTTTGACTATGCCTGAGTTAGGGTGGGCAAAGTTTATTCCGAAAAAATCTACAAACATTTCTTGTATTATAATTTTGTTTTTTAATTATTCGGGACTATATTTCGTGGCCCGATTTGTTCCAAAAGTTCCAGCCTAAATATTTTTTGAACAAAAAACAATTTTTCTCTGTTTTCATTTCTCTTGAAAATAAGCCCTTTTTCTGCAAAATCCATTGCCTCAACATTTTTTCCCAATCCCCCACTGTAAGTTTTAATCGGCCATCAGAGTTGAAATATACCACGGTGGATCAAACCAACCTTTCTAGAGTTTATTATTCTACTTTACAAAAAACTACTGTTTAAAATTCCAAAAGTTGCGCAGAAAAAAGTTAATTGAAATTTCGGTCCTCAGAATTAAAGGTGCAAGGCGTCTAAGAGCTTCAAAGCTTGGTGCCCCTAGGAGAGAACCCACTTATTCAAAAGCACACGACCACCACCAATCGTTTTTGCTACTTAAATGATATAGAAAAATATATAAGACTGAAAATGCACTCAAAAAAAACATTTGACTCAGCTAGTTGTCACCGCTCGAGAGTCCGCTTGAAAAGAATAATTAATCTGCTCAAAAATAACTTTCTTCAAGATTCTACATCGAAATATCAGCTTCAATATTATGGACATGTCTGGATTTTTCTTTTCTGCTGTGAATAAAACCAGACTTATCTATTCTATTTTAAAGTCGCAACATTTTCGTTGCGTAAACACCTACTAGCAAAAATAACACATTAAAGCATTTAAAATATAAAAAAATCTCAGTTTCCATTTCTTAGCAATAAATTTGGATCAAATAAATGATGAGGGCGATAGAGGCCGTTTTTAAAACATGATGCGTTCTAGAGAGAACTATTGTTTTTGTAATGACCACCGCATAAGACCATTATTTGATAGTGTGATGGTTTCTGTTCCAAATAGTTTGTACTAAGTAAAGTGTCTAAGTACTGGCCTGATATTTTATATTCAATGGAAAATATGACATAAATTTAAGGAGGTTCTTGCCCAATTCAAGCATTCAAATTCATCGATGCTTTCGTGATAGTGAAGGTTCGAATGGATCAGTCAAAAAAGCAATATTTTTGCTGTAACAAATTCCTAAAAAAATGGCGGCCTGAGTTTTCAAATAACGGCGACGAATATGATTCTTTGAAAGTTTCACTTGAATTAAATACGATATATTAAAAAATTCGCAGATTTGCGAATTTTAAAAAATTAATTACAATTGTGAAGAGGAAAACCGACAAGTATTGCTGATAAGACGCCGTGACTCACGGGCCGTGATTTCAAAATGCAAAAAGTCGACTGGCCAAAAAATAAGAGAAAAGATGGACTTAGCTATGCCAACTTTGGTGGTAGTGTCATTGGCTACCCAATATGAATTAATATTCTTTTTTGCATGAAAAATACGAAAAGTCAGAATGCGGGTTAATCAGGATCAATAAGTCACCGACGGAGTCAAACACAAAACATTTTGATTAATTCGAATATCATCGGAAATAAGCTCTGAACTTTGTTAACTCGTACACGCCAATTTGGGCCAGCGTTGTCCATTATGTAAATATAAAAAAGTATCTATTTAAGGGATTCTAGAAAATATGTTGTCGACTCCGGCCATAATCGGAGCTGTACGACTGTTTTGTGATAATAATATCCGGACTCCGAATTAAGTTATCATTAAATTATAATTATGTTTTTCTACAGTCCTGAGACCGTGACTGAGCCCGTGTTCATTGAAATCATCTGCATTGAGATTAAAACCAGTAATTAAATCAAAGTACAAAAATCCGAGTCAAAGAATTAATTACCGGCGGAGACCAGATTTACGCAAATTCTTTAAAAAATATTTCACTGAATAAAAAAACATGATTGACATGAAATTTTACTGCCAAAGATGCGCCATGAATAAGAAAGGTTGATTTTTTTATCACGAAGGGTATATAATAATAATTGCAGGAATCGCGCACATGAAAAGTGAAAGTATCGTCTATCGTATCTAGAGGTTGATATAAAACTGGATCGTATCGTATCTAGGGAGGTATGATATAAAACTGGATCGTATTCGTATCGTATCTAGAGGGTTGATTTAAAAACGATCGGATCGTATCGTATCTAGAGGGGTTGATTTTAAAAACTGGATCGGCATCGTATCGAGACAGTCGAAATTTAAAAATGGATCGTATCGTATCTTAGAGGGTGATTTAAAACTGGATCTATCGTATCGCAAACAACGATACTCTACAGAACCGATCCGAAAAATTACGATTCAATTTATGCCGATCCCTAAATTAATGGAGAACTTTCATTATTGGCATTTAGAATAGTGCATCTTTTTGCAGTATAACAATTTTTCGAAACATTCACTTCCAGTACGGTGGGTTCAGCTTTACTTGGTCCATTTTGTCTAACTGGTATTAATCAGAAAGTGTACATACTTTGAATTTTTTGTTCTTTGTGACTTCCTTAGATCTGTGTCAAATTTTGGACCTTCAACTGATTTTTTCTGTAAAATCTCCAAATCGAAAAGCTTCCTAGACTTTAAATGACAAAATAATATTTTTAAATTTTTCTTGATAATTTTATCTACACAAAATTTCCAAAGCTTCTAAAATAATATCTGAAAAAGTTTCATGGGCATAAAAACAAACAAATGTTATCCTTTTCCAAGCGAACTCCATCTCAAAAAACGTTTTACTCTTCTCTATATGCGGTGCTTCGAATCCACTTGATGTTGTCTAAATGATTGTCATAAGTGATGTGCTTGAGTTACGCACCGATCAAATTTAAGCGGTCCATATCACAGCATCCTTCATAATCAAACTCAAGACATCACTTAGAAACATCAGTGAGATTCGAAACACGCGCTTTAGAGATAGTAACGTTTTTTGAGATGAATTTCCGTTGGGAAAGATATTATCTCGAGATATATAGCTCTGCGTCGGTGGACCCCTTAAACAAATGTCAACCGGCTTAATCTGAATCGAGATTTTCAATTTTATGATCTTCAGTCAAAAGTTCGAAGTCAATTGTCTGTACATTTTTCAAAAATTTAATTTAATCACTTAAATTTAATTTGCTAATCAGTGAATAATGATTTTGCGGAGTTACTTAATCTTGTAAGAATTTAAAATAGTTATCAGAATTTCACTGTCAATTTGCGTGGGTCCACTTTAACGTTCATTTTGTCCAGAACACGAAATTAGATCTTTGTCAAACCTTTTGAATAATTTCGTGTTGCTTATATTACAACCTTTTTAACTCATTTAATGTACTTTACTTATATCGTAAAAATTCGATAAGACCAAAATTGTGGAGTTTTTAATAAATAGGGGCAATAAGTGGCGAGATAGGAACTACATTCGCAATGACCAATTTTAAGAAAATGAAAAAGTGTACAGGCAATATTAGCATTTGTGGCATATTAGCACTTTCGCGATATCTGAAGAAAAATAAAAATTGTTGCGTTCATGGGTACTGGTCGGCTGGAATTGAATATAGAAGATCGATAAAAATTAGCCATACAGGGCTTTTAGGATCTAGTCAGAGGAAGCCATTTTGTGTAGAACTATCCTTTATCTTGCCGTAAAACAACATATCAAGATTTTTGGTATATCACTTCAAACTATAGTAGGGAGCGAACCGGCAAACTTCTGGACTAAACCATAACAGTGACCCAAATTATTTTTGAGCTTACAGGGCTAAATATACCCAAGGGAAAATGATTCTGAGATTAAAAACCAGAAAATGACTTACCCAATTACTGTGACATAAGTCGACACACAATAGGATCAACCGCCAAAATTGGTAAAACTATCTCCTCGTAGGTTTATGTTGAAATTGGGCTGAATTTTTGACAGTAACTTGTAAAAGTGGTACAACAAACTTTGACTCGAGAAGATATTTTCAAATTTCGCTATATTTTCTCTCAAATGTGTTAAAAAATCCAGCCGTTTTTTTGTCAATTATATCGTCGGAAAACCATCTCGTTCCTGGAAAATTTATCAATTTTTTTCTACGCTAGTTCATACAAAATACAAACAGTAAACTCAAGGCAATTTTTGAGGATTTCGACCTTCAAACTCAAAATATGATTTTTTGAGGACCGAAGGAAAATTTTGAAAAAAAGTTGATTTTTAAGTAGTTCAAAAAGAAAGCCACGTAAAACACAATCAGAAAGTTAGCTAACGTCAAGATTATATTTTGACGTTTTAGTTGTAGTAATTAAAAGCAAGTAATTTTGTAAGTTAATTTTAAGTAATAATAACCCAAACTAGCGCTACAAGGGCATTTTTCATTAGTCTAGAAATTTTAAAATAATAAAAATTTTAGGTCTAGTTTCTATCAAGAACCCAATAAATTCAAACCTGATCGGAATCTCTGACGTCAGTGACGTGCGAGTAAATTTACTTTTTTCTAGTTTTACAGTATATGCGTGTCTCAGATTATCAAGATCTTTTTACGTGACAATTGGGACAGCAACCACTTTCACTATACACCTCGTGAACTAATTTTATAATTGATATTGCCATTCTTGGTTAATAAGAGCGTGTGGTTCGTGATGAAAAAAATCGATTGAGAATTGATTTCAATTTCAACTTTTCAATTTAAGCTAGAAAAAACATTTATCAGATAAATAAACAGTCTATTCTACAAATTAATCTTTCTGGTCGTTTTAAGATATATGATTATGATTTTGTCAAATTAAAAACTAATTTAATAATAATTATTAAATTGTTGTTTTTATTTTACATTATGATGGTCTATTTATTGGATATATTCGAGTAAATTGCGAAAACCTTGTATCTTCTGTTTTCTTTGTAGGTTTTCGTGCGTCTGAGCACGAATACCTTTTAAAAGCGAATTTCGCCCTGGGCAAAATTTCGAAAATAAACTTTTCATTAGAAAGAGAAATATTTTGTCAGAAATCTAAAATAATAATTTTTAATAATTAACAAAACATATTAAATAATCAAAATTATCGTGACGAAATTGAGGCATTTTGTTGATTCTTAAAACTTCATTTTTTCAGGCTTTTTTCTATGAAAAATATTAGGTCTGCGATAAGAGGCAAAACCCAATAAAGTGTCCATTTTATTTTAATGATCTCACAAATAAGGCAAGGTAGTACTTTACTAAGTCAGTATTTTATTTGTTCTACAAATGTTTTTTCCAAATAAAAAGAACAAAATATTAGATTCTTAACTTAAATGAAGTAGGCGCGCCCTGACCATCGCTAATGTTAGCTGTGAGCATTACGTACAAGACTCATATTTTTGGCTGAACAAAAAATCTACATTAAAATGTTAATATCGTAAGATATATGCGAAAAAATATTTATTACATGAATATTTATAACAAGAATTTATAAATATTTTCAATTATATTTTTATTTCCTAACTTCCGAAATATTTCTTAGATTACAAAATTTTCCGAGTTATAAAACGCAATGTTTTGATAGATTACAATCTATTCTTCCAGGCTTTCCGAATATTTACTCAAAATACAAAAATATCATCACTAGAGACAAAATGCGTTGAAGTTAAATACATCCATTTTTATTTTATCTCCGAAAAATATATATGGGACAGGACAATTACGATTTCGTTACGCCATATTTAGGGTCCCAGTATTGATTGCTCAAAAAAATCTTTAAATTGAATTATTTTAAAACTGACTTATGACTTAATTACTTTTTGAGAACGACTGTTTTGTTAAGTTCCATCAAAGGTTTTTACATCAAATTGCCAATGATGCAGATCTCTGTTAAGATTTCCGCCGTGATTTATCATAACAACTTTTTTGTTTTGATGGCATCACACAGTTTTTAAGCGCTTTATTGCCCCCATTCTTAGCGATTTTTTAGATGTGGAGGTTTTGGTCGCCAATAATCGTTGTGGAAATATTAACGGTCATCTCATGCTGTAATTTTTAAAGAAGGTCAGCAATTTTTTCGGAAAACTAGACAGTGAGGAGAGTATTTTCAATACTGAATGGGCGCAGAGAGAGCAAAAATAAACTAGCAAATTTAAAAAAATTGCCTCTAGCGACTTTCCAGTATATAATTGACTTCGGATCGACCATAATCAGGAAAATACCCTCACAAAAACGATTAAATTGTTTTCTCCAAATAATCAACTTTTAATGCGTGAATGGGTTTTAGCCCCCCTTCAAATTAATTAAACATACAAATCCTTCTTCGGCCTATGTTGGGCTCATTTTCCAACATAATGAATAAAATATTAGAAATTCCCTTTGCAAATGAAAAAAGGAGTTATGTTTTATTTTAATTTGATGTTAAATGAGCCCCAAAGCGGCTGGAAATATTTATATTCGGCCTGTTTAAATAAAAAAAAATAATTTTAACAATAAAATCTCCTATATTATCGGCATTCAGCCAATTTGCTCGATATTGCAACAAAATTAAAATAAAACATAAACGTTTTTTCTACGGCTTTCGGCCGATTTTGAGCTCAATTTTTCAACAAATTAAATGTTGGGCATAAAAATTTTGTTTTATCGTCCTTCAGCCGCATTTTGGGCCTCATTTTTCGAAAAAAATAATTATAAAAACGTAAAAGTATTCTTCAATCGTCCGTCGGCCTGATTTGGGGCCTATTTTTCAACACAAAATTAGATAAAACATTAATCCTTTTTTATGGCCTGTTGGCCAATTCGGAAGCAATTTTTTTTCAAATTTCATTTGTGAATTTTAGTAAATTTTTCAACTTCAAAAGTTATTTATTTCCCGTTTCAGATGTTACTTCGGTTCAAAACAGGAAGATATGTGTCAAATAAAAACAAAATTTCCCGTAATTGCTAGAAATTTCCCTTATGTTGTCCAGCGCCTGGTCGAAACAATCGCCCTATTGTGACCCAGCTCCCTGGGCCAAAAACGCCCTAATGGTGGCCCAAACGTCTGCCTGGTCAAAAATTGCCTAATGATGCTCAGGCGCCAGGGCAAAAAAATCGCTCGTAATGTGACCCAGCCCCGCCCTGGGAGAATAATCCGGCCCAGATGTCGCCCAGCGCACCTGTTTTCGACCAGCCTTTCTCCAGGGTTTTCAATTTTACCTAAAAAAAGTCGCCCGGCGAAAAAAGTTCTCCCTAGGGGATGCTCCTTCCCCCTCTTCCGCATCTCCTTTTATCCTTTTTTTGAGGATAGATGGATGGAAATCGGAGGAGATGCATCCTTTTGGAAGCCTGGTCAAGGTCAATCTCAAGTTTCATCGATAAGACTTTAAGTTTAGCCCAAAAAAGAATCGGTAACAGAATCGACCTTTATGATGACGTTTAGCAACATGTGTCAAATAATGTACTTTGAAGGTCCTAGGAGAGCAAAAAAGTTTGCTCGAGGTTTACCTTTGTTGGCAGTTTTGTCTTTGAACTCAGTATTTTTGACCACAGTTGCTAAAGTCATAAAAGGTCGACTCTTCAGATTCTTTGGGGTACTTTCAAGGTCTATACGAGATCAACACTGAACTTTGACCGATCATTAGAGGTCCAAATATTGGTCGCCGACGCCTAAAAGCAAATTAAATGCTAACACAAAAACGCTATATTTTACTGGCCAAAAAATCCAGTCTTCTAGCACTTCATTACGGCTTCACGGAGAACTGGATTTACAGCATACCTGTGAAATCCGAAAATTGGACCGAAAATCGGATTTTTTGTGAAAAATTTTTTAAAACGGAACAAAAAATCATCGTTTTAAATGACCCAAAAAATATCTCTACTAGATAGCTTAAAAACATTGATATCCATTTGTTGAGTTTTGAATTCCTTTGTCAAATCGTCAGAAGTCTGCTTACGTCAAGTATATTTGCGTGTAGTTGTTAAATTAAAGCAAAATCGTTATATTATATTTAATTCATTTGAAAAAAAAACTTAGAAAAAATCGAAAAAACGCGAAAGGATTCAAAATTTTTTGATGATTTGGTTAGTAGTACACTTTTTTCACCCGGATTCATTTTGCATCGACCAGTACCCCCTTAAAAAGATACTCATTTTTTTAGTTTGAAAATCCACTATTTGTACGCAATTTTAGTTCTCATCGACCCAATCTAAATGATTTATTCAAATAAGCGTTAGATATTTTTAAACGCCAACGCTTTAGAATGATTTTTGGACCCAATCACCGGATTTTTCTTGACGAAAACTTTGAGCGATTGGCCGCTCGTTACTTCTTATATATAGCCAGTACTACTTTCGGATGACAACAGGCCTCAGTTAAATACGGATTTAGATTAAGTATTTACTGATAATTTATTGATTTTTTTATTTTAATATACAGACAATAAAAATTTGTATATAATATAAATAATTTAATTAATGCCAAGTTGTCTCGCAAAATGAGTCTAATGGTAATGCTGCAAGGTGGATATGGTTTCACTTCAGGAAATCTAAAAGCAAGCTTAAAATGGTTCATTTATTCTTGAGATTATCTGTTTAAAAAATTTTTCAATAGTAAAAGTCAACATTATTCGAGGAAACTGTTTTTTCAGACCAAAACAGACGGAGCGTGTCAGAGTTTACTATCAGATGATTTAAATAATAATTTTTGCAAAATTAGCAAAATTGGTCATTCTTTATGTCCAGTTAAACTCGATTAACTCTTTTGAACGCAAACGCCCAGATGTCGTTTTAGAAATTTATCCGATTTCCAAAATAACCCAGTGGACAATGTAGAAAATTGGTTTAAAGATTTTAGTTGTCAGCCAGACTGGATCACACGCATATTGATTGGCTCGCGGTTCATATCATTCTTGAAGATTACCATTTTTAAGTTAGTTTTTCATTTGAATTTTAATTCAGCACCACCACATATTTCGCCGTAGTCAATTTTAGCGGAAGATATACAATCTGCGTTCATTTTAATACACGCAAAGCGTAAGAGCGCAGCAGTAATTCAAATTTTGAAACAATAATATTCAAATTCAGCTAAATAGCGAGATGCTCTGCCTTTCACAAATCACTGAAATTTATGACTTTGCGTAAACTCTAGGAGGTGATACACGTAGTCGCTGAGCCGCGGAGACCAATACTTATTGTTTTGAGGGGTTTTTTATTATATAAATCGAAGCCTATAAAGTGGCTTTTTGGACTCCAAGGGTTTAGTCACAAGTATATGAACTATGATATTATAATTAAGTCTATATTTCACCGTGTATTATTTCTGAACTGGCTGACTGAAATTAATAACAACCTTTTAAGATTAAAAAAAAATGAGTTTGCATATAATTGTTTCCATAATTTAACACATCAAGTTTGTCAACTTTTAAGTGATCAAATATGCGTATTTTGATATTTTGTTTAAGTTTTAACCCATTGGAGGCTCCGGACTATTTCAAAAACACCTGTAGATTAAATACCGAAATCAGGTTGCTTCTAAATGATGTTCAGCTTGTAGGAAAATTTGTGTCTTGAAAAGCTGGCTGGCATTTTAATTTTTGTCCTGACGCTCTGAGTAAACTTTTTATTTCTTTGAAAGTGATTCGATAAATTGCGTATTTTTTCGCGAAAACACCTTAGATTAAAGGGTATTACCATTTTGATCGATAATTTTTGGTCGACTTTTTTAAAAAGCCTATCTTTAACGATTGATAGCAGAAATGATGTAGCCTGGAAAATATTATTATTTCCAATGCAATTTTCGTAGAATATTCTGAATTGTTAAAATTTTATTTTTGCATGACTACAAAGAAATTATGAAAGTGTTTTTCTGAACAAAGTTTGTGATATAACACACCCACCTTCTCAATGTATACATTTTATTCGTTTATAAGAAGTTGTCTAAACGCCTACCGCAATTTTATATAGCAAAAGATTTGCGGGAAAAAAAGTCGACCAAAAAAATATCTGGTGAAAATGGATACCTCGATTAAAAGACCGAAAATTTGCAGGTTATTTCTGAGGAAATCACTTTTTAGCAAATTAAATTTGATGTTTTCCATTATTAATTATTAATTTTTAAAAAAATTGCGTAGGTTGAAGCACAAATTTTAAATGTCACTTTTTCATAGGGTTAAAAAGTCAAACTGTAAATTACATACTATGAAAGTTTAAGTTATCCTTAATCTCGGGGACTAGATACAATAAAGTTCCAAGCACTTTTAATTTTCCCGTAAGTAAGCTCCAAAGTCGCCAGCCCTTAAGTAGGGCAGGAGCCTCAAGGCGTTAAACTGGTTTATAAATATTACCATTCAATAGCAATGCTATTAAACCAGTGACCCAACTGGAGAGGTGTTTTTTAACTTGTTGTTGAAAAACAATAATAAATGAGAACGCAGCGTTGTATAAAATGGTCACAGTGAATTAAGGGGGTAACCGGTGGGCTTGGAGAGTGTTTTCACAGATCATTTAATCAAAAACAACTAGTATGATTAGAACGTGAAAATCTCATCTTTCGACTTAAAGGTTTCAATATATCACAACTATTTTGACGACTTAGGCTTCCGCGGTCATCGAATGACCGATGTTAAAATTGAGGTAGGAATTTAAAATTTGTTTATTGAACTGCATAATCGAAATTGACTTATATTTAAAGAGTTTTCGGTCATTCTTGACATTTTTTTTAACAATCAGAAGCCTGTCTTTAGTCTCGATTTTGGAAATCACTTCATTTCACGCGAACACCCTAGCACGACTGCTAAATTCGAACCGAATAATTTGAAAAAAATTCAGTGCACATACTAGAAATAGTGCTAAAACATGATGCTAAAAAAACTTAATGTCAATCTTATATAGTAAATAGTTCAGTTATTTTTTTGTATTTTTATTTTTTGCACAAAAAAACTTCAGCGTCATTGAGTTTATTATAATTAAAAAAATAAGTGCTTAATTGTTACTATAAAATAAAACAGATAATAATGTTTATGACGCGTGATAATAAATGCTACTTTAGAAATATAGATAATATAGGCTCTCTTGCTCTTTTTTGTCATTTAATTCCCCCTCTATTTGGCACTTATTTTATGCTCAAAGTATTACATTAGTGTATTTTCGTAATAAATAACCTTTAACGTACTGTTTCAGAACCTTGATCAATGTTATACAAATAATAATTTTCTAAAATTAAAACTTTTCAAAATTTTAATCCCAATTCAAAATTTAATTTGAAACTTGACTTATAGAAAATATATATAATGTGGAATTAAAATTCTAATTGCGGTTAAAATTTTTTGAAATTTTAGAAATTTTTTTCAAAATTATAAGAGGTTTGAAAATTTTTAACTGCCGGTTCTCGTTATAATACGGTTCTCGTGTATTCGGTTTTGAAATTGTTCTTAATTTTATCAAAAAAACATATGGAATTCAAATTTTTGAAAATATTTTTCGGAAATATAACCACAATTCTATTAAATAAACTCTTAAAAATAACCCATATTTTCGAAAATGTATTCGGTCTAACTTTCTACGTAATTGTACCAGCTTATTTTAAGTCAGCAGAAAAAGAATAAAACTCGAATGATGTAGTACTTTATGGCCAAATGTTAACGTTTTATTTTCATTAATTAAACTCGGTAATCTTAGGATTAATTCCTGGGCAATTTAGACCAAAATAGACTATCTCCGTCAGTCAAAGGATTTTTGCCGGCATTTTTCCTAAATATTCTCCGAAGATAAACTCCAAAAAAATGGTCAATTTTGATGAGCACTCTAAAACGGCACTAGCTCAATTCGCAGGAAATTGATAACTTTGAGGTACTATAAATTCTTTTGAAGGTACTTTGTTTCATGAAAATAGATAATTCAGGAAGATGGTTAACAACACATTTTAAGGAATAATTTTAACGGACATTTGAATGTTGAATTTTTTTAATTTACGAATTTGCGTGGCGATTTCATGAAAATTTTAAAAAGGCTTATTAATACATGTGTCTATTTTTTAACTCCCGGAACTTTACCGGGAGATGCGTCAGTGATTAATTGATGAAAGAAACTTGTAAACTTTTCTTGCGATTGTGGCAACTTTTAAGGCTCTGGAGGCGAGAATACGGTTTAAAAATGTTAGCATTAAGGAGCATTAGGGTAGGATAAAAATATCTCGCACAAATTAACACCATAATACTTGGAGCCGTTTTCCCTCCCCAGACGCTGTTTAAACGTCTCTCTTGGGCCAGTAGTGTAGTTGTTAACACGCTAAATCTGACGTCTGTTGATGATAGGAGCCCCGGGGTTCTGGAGGCCCCGGCTTGTCTTCCACCATTTTTCAGGATATGATAAACCTTACACCACATGCAGTCAAAAAATTATAATTTCACAGATTGATTTTTCGTTCGTTATTAATTTCGCGATTGTCTGGCTAATCCCGAATTTTGAGCATGTGAAAAAATAAGGACCGAATCAATTTTTGATAGAAATAGATAATTTATCTTAGACGCTAATTCAGTCATATTGAAACCTTGTTTTCGATGAATTCGATTTAAAACGTGCACTAAAATAAGAATAGAATTTTAATTGAATTATAGATAGTTTTTTTCTCGATTGTTCATAATTAATAGACCTATAACTAGTCTTTTCATTATGTAAATTTGTTAATAAGTTTAGTAACGAATTATAAAATTTCAAATATGGTTAGTAAGCTAACTTTGAACAATATTAATCATTGATGATTTTGATATGCCCCTTTTTAAATATTTTCATTGGCTTATTTTTTGATCGCAAATGCTTTGCTATTCTTTAATCAGGACTATATATTTTTGAAAAACTATTTAACCCTTGGAATCACAGAGCCGATATATCGGCTCAAGCCTACCTAAAACCTTCTGGAAAAGGCAAAAAAAAATGTCGCAGAATTGTTTATTCCGAATACATTATTAAGAATTTTGCGGCGATTCCAAAAATAATACTTAATTAAATGTTTTACTTCCGAAAAAAATATTCCGAAACTGGACATCAAATACAAATATAAGACTATTCAGTTTTTAAAAAGTGTTTTGTGCATGCAAAACAGCGACAATAAAAAAATTGGTATCTAAGGACAAAAGTGTAATTATCTGCTTTTATTAGGAAAAATAACCATTTTTTACGATAAATCGTAATTATTTCATCCAAATTCAAGACTAATTCATAAATTACTTGTGATTTATGATACATAGATCTAATCGGAGGACACTTAGACGTAGTCCAAAACCTTGCGCATCGATTCCAAAATAAATAAAATTTGCGACGACAACTGTGAGCTTGTATCACATGATATGCTGAACCTTGCTTTTCCCACTATGTTTTCTAGAACAAAAAATAAAAATTCTAGAATTAAAAATGNGATATCAGACGTAAATTTAATGAAGTCTTCAAGTGCACGAAATTTTATAAATTTAAATAAGAACCATCGAATTAATTTTTATAAGATATTTTTAATAATTTTTATTTTATTTGCTACGTTTCGCTATTCTCATTATCAAGCATTTGGAAAATGACAAGTTTTACAGTTTATAAAATAATCCAAATTACCCATTTATAAGATAACTTAAAACAGAAAATCTCCATTATGCAAATAACCCATAAAAATGTGAAAACATGGTTTTGAATACCTCAGACTCTGGGTTCAGAATTGAAAATTAAAGAATCATTCGTTCGATTTTTCCTCTTCTGGTATTTCCTTAAATTTGGTGAAACTCTGAACTTTCTCTTGATTTTTGAGGTTATTATTCGCCTTGTCGTGAACAGCACGCTGCAGCGCGAGGTAAAAATTGTCAAAATTTCTAGAATGCTCCCCGGAAATGAAAACTATTGTCTGAAATCCAAATCATATTCCAAAAAAATAAAAAAATGGAAGAATTATTAGATTTTAGTTCTAACGATGATCCTAACTTAAAAATTTCATAAACCGACACTTAATAGTTAGAGATAATGCAGAGATTTTTATTAAAATTGACGATTCGGCCAGCCTGAGAACCATAGAGATAAACACCATCAAGAAATAAAAGGAAAGCTTGGTCTTTCAAATCAATCGAGCTACGCAACTTCAAAAAAAAGAACTGTCGAAGGAAACTCTACCGCTTGAGGAACCTTGGAGGACGCCGGAAACCTTGAGAAGCCGGAACCTTAGCCATACGATTTTTTTACAAAAAGTTTCATCCTGAAGAATTCGATGGCTCACGAAAAATTTATAATTGTCAACTGCAAAAAATAACTTGAAGATTATATAACGAAAATGGGATAAAAAGAAGTTATCTCCAGCTGAAGAAAAACGGAAAAATACAAATGTGAAAAAATTGAAATTGAAAAAAAAATGAAAAATCCCAGGAAGAATGAACAGTAAAGCGCTTACACAGTCAATTCAAGGAATGTTATGGAAAAAACTATAGTAGATTACATTAACTTCGCATGAAAAAGAAAAAATTATTTTCAGGGATAGGTGAAATATTAAATTATTTTCGTTTGTTTCATTTTGCTGATTTTTTTTATATTCAAAGTTATTTTTCTTATCACAGTATAACACTTAAACAAGTTTTTTAAATCGTTTTTTTTTTTTGAGACATAAAATATCATATATTTTTCGACCAAAAAGTCATTTATTTTGACGTTTCGCGCTTTAAATTGGCAAAATCTAGCTTCGTTTTACCTTTTCCTGTTCACACAGATATGGCTGTTAAGCCGAAAGTCAAAATAAATAACCTTTTGTCAAAATTATATATAACTTAAAACATGTGTCGCTGATTTAAGCGTAGTTTTTTAAATAACCTACGCCAAACCCGGAACCTTTGAAAAATGTGAAATTAAAATGTTTTTCTCAGAAATTGAATTTTTTTGACCTCATACCCCAAAATTTCGTTCGTTTATCGCCTAAAAATTGATTTAAAGTTTATAAGCTACTTAATCTTTATATGAGAATTGTAGAGCTGATATAAAATGATAAAAGTCAAACTCGCTTTAATTAATAAACCATAAAGTATGTCAAAGAAATTGAATAGGATTTATTTTATTACTTTACCAACTTTTCGATTTTTTCGGAAAAAAGCTATGATTGACTTGGCCTCTCGGAGTCAGGTCAAAAAATTTCCCGGTTGCCTATGCGCAGCGCCCAGGCAAAAACTCAAGTTTAACGTTTCCATAGGAATTACAGCCTTGGCTAGAAAAGCGACGCATTTCCAGAAAACTCAAACGTGTATTTTCGGCGCATAAGTCACAAAACATCATTTCAATGGGGGTAATTTTTGGAAAAAAAAGCTTTTGCTGTCAAAAAAAAAAAAGTTAGTCAGATTTAGATGTCACATACGATTTTTCTGAAAATTTGTGCCATCATGTAAACTTTTAAAGCTACGTGTCATGCAGCCAGTTTTTTCGATTTCGATTTTTTACCAGTACTTTTCGATCTGTTTTTCTCTGGCGGGAAAAACCGATAAGTTTTGGCAAAATTGTCGGTAGAAACCGGAAAAAAACCGGCTCTGCTGTGTCACGCAGACGGAAAGTCTATACTATGATCATAGTCTTGACCTAAAAATTTTTTCAAAAAGTTCGTTTGTGCCACTCCGGCTATCTAACCTTTTATTATGAGTCATATAATATGACCCATCTAAAAAATCGGATCTTAGCTTTGTCTCGGAATTCCTTGATCACAAGTTGCTCACCAGGTTGGTGCTGAAGGTGCATATTGTTATAAATTTATAATCGATCTCGGTTGCCTGGCTGCACCAGTGTGCCATGATTACACTACCTTAAGGTAGCACGATTTTAATTGTTTACTAAAAATTCTCCTCCAAATTCTGCATCTTCATTCCTTGGTTGAATTTATATTGTATTAAAACACGATTTTCCGGGTATGACCGCTAACCCCAACTTTCCAATTATAAACGCCCACGCGGCTTCATTTTTGGAGCAAAAACTTCATTTCTGTCTATCATATCGCGAAAGTTGCCAATTATCGTCAAAACTGCCACATATCCTTTCTAGCGGAACATCCATCTCAAAAAACGTTTACTATCGCCTATTAGCGCGTGTTCGAATCCTACTTGATGTTGCTAATGCATTACACATCATCACAATTCGCGAGTCGCCAATACAAACCCCTTGCCTATATCAATGCTCAAGACATTTCAGTGAGACAACATTAGTTGGATTCGAACACGGCGCTATAAAATTAGTAAACGTTTTTGGAGATGGAGAGTTCCGTTGGGAAAAGGATATCGCCCGATTTTTTTGAAAAAACTTTCGACAACAGTGGACTCCACTTTTTTTCAAAGGAAATCAAAATCATTAACTATCTCTAGCGCGTGTTTCAAATCAACTTATGTTGTGCTTAATATGGACGCTAAATTTGATCGGCTGTGGAATCACTCAAGCAATAACTAAGCAATAACTTAGACACCATCAGTGGGATTCGAAACACGTGCTATAGTAGTAATCGTTGTTGAGATGGGGTTTCTTGGGAAAAAGATATGGTGATGAGTTTTATATTTATCTTAGTTTTTTGCAATTTTAAAAATTGATTTTTTACAACGTTTCGAAGTATATTTTTATTCATCTTCAGGTATTGAAAAGCGAAGAACAAATTGAGGAAGTTGACACAAAACTTTGGAATTATTGGATTGCCCGTTTGAATAATACAGAAAATTAGTTTTTGTGTCAACTTTTTTTGTTCTGGCTTTCTACCTGAAGAATGAATAAAAGTATATATTCGAACGACTTGTAAAAAATTCCAATTTTTAAATTGCAAAAACTAGATATAATTGGTCTCAAAAACCAATACAATACCAAAAGTTTCATATTTGACCCAAAAAGTGTCATTTTTCCAATAATTTGATGCTAAAACCATTTTTCTCATTTTTTGCCATTTTCAAACTCCAGTTGAAATAAACAGTGGCTCTGATGTTTCACGGCATTACTCAGTTAGCTCAATTAAATAAAATAAAAAAAGAGTAACTTTCAAGACTTTCACAGATTGAATCTAGAGTTTGCAGAATATTTTTGTCTGTGGAAGTCTCGGTTTAAATTTTGACCCACTGTTAAAATTAGTTGCAAAACTTCTAATATGATATTTTATTCTCTTATTAAAAATTAAATATTGAAAATATAACGGTAGGCAGAATTGTTTCATTTATTTTGAAGTTTTATAAATTTCAATGGAAATATTGCATTTTTGAAAAGTTCTCGCTATCAAATCAGAGAGCCCAATTGCCAAATTATTTTGTTTCTGCTTCTTCGACTAAAAAAAATATTCTCATTTCATGAGACGAATAATTAAAAAATCTGAAACAAGTTAAAAAAAATGCAATATTTTCATTGAAATTATAAAATTTTGTATCTCTACACTAGGGCGATTCTCACAGGGACGATTTTGACTCAGAAAAAATGTCGAAACTGAGAATTATCAGTTCTCCCTATTCGTGTTCCTTGGTTAATTGGACAAAAAAAACAATTATTTTAAAGTTGTAATAAACCCGTGGAATCTAACCACAAGTTATTTGAGAGATTTCGTTATTAGTACGATTATTTTTTTAAGTTTGAAAATAAATTTTCCACTTTTATTTTTGTTGCGCTCTGAAAATTGTAGGAAAATCCGGAAATTAAGGCACTCCCTAAAGCATACTGGTAGGTCTGTTCTCTTTTTTTCGCTTCTGAAATTCTTCATTACCGTTCTCATTAAACATTTATATCAAAAATTTTATAATAAATTGGAACCTTAATATTATATATTGGATTTTTATTGGATTCATTATTGTATTTATTCGTGTCGGCGCGTTAATTCAAGCGCGCTGATTGGACAGCGGCCAAAAAAGTTGGAGGGGGGAAACCCCTGGAAGTAAAACAACGGGGTGGCTGAGGCAACTTCGGATTTATTGGACGCCCTTTGAGCATAGTAAATCTAGTTACTAACGTTTTTCAAGACCCTGCCACCATCAAATAACATTTTCATTGGCGCGCCATGGTGGGTATCAATTTACAGCGACTGAGGGTCCGTCGAGAGAAAAAGCCCATACTGAATATTTTTGAAAAAACTATTTAACCCTTGCGAATCACAGAGCCGATATATCGGCTCAGCCTACCTAAAACCTTCTGGAAAGCAAAAAAATGTTCGCCAGAATTGTATTCCGATTAACATTATTAAGATTTTGCGGCCGATTCCAAAAATAATACTTAATTTAATTTTGGATATTTTGTTCAGCATTGCGGCGGAATTGATTCTTTAGATTTTTCGCCGAAGTTTTACTTCCGAAAAAAATATTTCCGAAACTGACATCAAATACAAATATAAGACTATTCAGTTTTTTAAAAAGTGTTTGTCATGCAGGACAGTGATGAAAATAAAAAAAAAATATGTATCTAGGGACAGATATTTATTAAAAATGGAAATTTCAAAATTTTTAATTTAAGTTTTCCATGAAAAATTTATTTACTTATATGCTTTAAAAATGAATTTGCAATCCAAAAATGCGTCACACTGTCACTGATAAAACTATATCTACTTGAAAATAATTACCAAAGTGAATTATCTGCTTTATTAGGAAAAATAACCATTTTTTACGATAAATCGTATTATTTCATCCAAAATTCAAGACTAATTCAATAAATTATTTGTGATTTATGATACATAGACTAATCGGGACACTTAGGAGTAGTCCAAAACCTTGCGCATCATTCCAAAATAAAATAAATTTTGTGACGACAACTGTGAGCTTGTTATCACATGATATGCCTGAACCTTCTTTTCCCCTATGTTTTCTAGAACAAAAAATAAAAATTCTTTAGAATTAAAAATTACGATGCAAAATATATCCTTTCAAACTTTCTGCATGCAAAAAAAAATTGAAACACCAACTGCCCTGGCTTTCCTGTACACCACGTTCAATAGCCGATATATCGGCTTCTGTACCTGCGGAACTTTATATTCTGTGATTCCAGGGGTTAGGGCCAAAATAGTTTTTCTGACAAACTTTTTTTAAACTTCTAGAATTCGCCCAAATCTTGTATTTACTTAATTTTTTCACGGTTAAATCTACTTGAAAATGAATGCATTCTGAAACGTCGTAGATCATTTCATTTTGAAACTAATTTTTTTGTTAATTTATCTTGCTCATGGTAAGTGCTGTGGGAATCAATTACATTTGTGAAAGATTTTTTCGAAATTATTTTGATCAGATCAGACTGATATGTCTTGTTTTTATCATCGGTTATAATTGTGTACTAGCAATTTAATTGAATACGATTATAAGAACCTAACCAATACTAATAGGGCATCGTTTAACGAAAATTTGCGATTATTTTTTTGTGAGCTCAGCTATTGATGTTTACCAAAAAGCCAATGAGTGACAGCGCAAACTACACAACCCCGGAAACCCCTCATCTTTATGTACTGACTGGGACCATATATCGCCAAAGTGCCATATGGTCGAAAGGACCTTCCGCAATTTCACACTTTTTATCTCAAATATTGTCAGTGTCCATATAATTTGCTGAAAGTGCCTCATTAATAAAATGCCTACGGCAGTTTAAGGTTTTTTCACAATTTTTGGTTGCGTTTGATGAAGAATTCAATTTTACGCCATTTTGGTGATTCACTCCATTTAACTCTTGTTTAACTTATTACAGGGGGGACAATATCGCCGAATGTGCTGAAATTGCCGAATTTAACGCTACGCATATCACGATGTTTAGCTAAATATCCTTTTCCCATATCGCCGAATTTGCCGATATCCGCGATTTTTTTTGAGATTTTTTATCTCAAATTACTTTGTGTTGCGTCATGAATGACGTCAACTTCCAGGACTTGAATTACCAACTTGCTCTAATCAACTTTTATTCCCGATTGCGTCTTGAGTAGTATTAAATTCTTACGCATTGTTTGGCTGTAGCATGTCATTCAACCTATCGTGAAACTCCTTAAAATGAAAAATTGTGTGAAATATGGACTCATTTCCAACGTGTTCACCATGTTCACATATCTGCCGAGAAGTACTCAATATTCGCCCGATGAGCCAAATATCGCCGAATTTCTTTTGCCAAAACACTTTCGGCGATATTTGCATCCCCTGTATAAAATTTTTATGCAATTTGTTCAATTTTATTGACGTCATTTTTAACCCTCCATGTTTTTTCGTTTTCAATGATAACCTTATTCTGTTTCCATATCGCCAAAATGCTCCCCTCTAGGTACACATTGTATGAGTGGTTCAGCGCGGAATGAAAAAGTGTAATGATTTCTTTTTGAGGGCATTTTCATAACAGAATATTTAACCGGCGCGGCGCCAGTCAAAAATATTTAACCGCCGCGGCCCAGTCAAAAAAAACTCCCGTGTAATTATTTCTTTTAGGGTCCAGATTTTTGATTTGGAACGTTTAAAACGGCACAAGACAAAACAAGCACTCATAATCTAATTTTGGATTTCCGAAAGTCGTCATAAAACTACTAAAATGATCATTTTCGAGAAAAATGTCATTTTGGAAATCAGCATTTTGGTAGGCAGTTGGAAACATTTGACCTTATTTGATGCGAGATATCAGGAAAATATATTTGTCAAGAAAATGTTCTTGAAAAACTATTACTTATAACAGACAGGCGCCCTTCAGACAACGTTTTTCTTCGGAAACGTTGTTTACCAAATATACAAGGGGTTCCGGCGGATAGGTGAAAAGTTTTTTTCCGCTCAAAAACCTTCACTATTAGCCGGATTTTCACTATTTCCGCCGGACGGCTGGGATCACGCTCTGATGGTCAATAAAAAACAGGTAAGAATTTTATAATTTAGTTAAGGGTAGTCAGATGAGAATTAAGGCTGATTTTTTGCGGATCCATTTTAATCATAGATGCAAAAGTGACGGTTTTGAAAACCTTCAGAAACTACTTTTCGGATTATTGGACTCACGCAGTAATTGAATTTAGCTTCTATAATGCATTTATTTGATTTTATTCGGCCCAAATATATTAAATAAAATTTCACCGCTGAGTTATTTTTTAATTGCCATTTTTTTCTCCAGTCGGCTAGACAGCGTTTGACTGGGAGAAAAAAATGCCCAAAACAATGTTAAATCCCACTACTTGATACCTAATAATATTTTGTGGATCCTTGTAACCAAAATCGAACCTCGAAAGATTTATTTGAAGGGAATCTCGATGTCTCCTCATCTCCACCTAACACATCACATTATTATAATAGTATTTGACTAAAAATATTTATTCATTAAATAATTATTTTTAATTATTATCAACTGAGAGAGAAAATAAGTGAAAAAACTTTGAAAATTGTCGCGAGACAATTTCAATTAAAAAAATACAACTTCTGAAGATGTTCAAAAACATTACACGGACTATATCTGTTAGTTCTTTTGAAAAGAGAGGAAATTTCTATTTATGATTCGTACAAGGCGGAAAATTAAATATTCTGGAAAAAATAAATTTACTTCCTTGATTTGGAAGAACGTTGCCGCTTTTGGTGTTGAATTATATTCGACCAGACTGGAAATTAAATTGTGTCAAGAAATGGTGTAGCTGTGGTTGTCAGTTGCACTTATAAATCGCAGAGAATATTTCCAGAAGATGTCTCAACTTTGATTTCACAAGAAATAAATAGCTATCGTTGAAAAATTGCCTATGATAATTGCTGAGAATTTATTTGAAACAAAAATGTGTGCAAATTTTTGAGCAATCAACTGTACTATGATAATAAAAAACAACGACAATTAATTGAATAGGTTTTTTCAATTCATAAAATTCTTCAAATATGCCGTATTGGCTTTTCGAAAAACGCCTATCTTTTTGCCTAGAAAGTTTTTGAAAAAAAAACCCTATCGTTTGCCTTTAGTCTATCCGCCGGAAAAGTTTTTTCGCTCAAAAAACCTTCACCTATTAGGCTGGATTTCACCTATCCGCCTTCACCTATTCCGCCGGACCTGCTGTACATTCTAATTTGTTTTTTGAAATATTAGTACACTTCTGGGTCTTTGCGCAACGAATAACTTCAACTATGCTGTCTAATGTTTGATGAAAATTTTAAGTTAAAGTATTTCTGCAGAAAAGCTTATTTTTGACAAAAATTAACGTTTGTAGTTAAATACTCAATCGGGGAGCCATATTCTTTGTGTGATTTCGCGTAGGCGAATCAGCCAATCAGCGGGATTCTCAAGCGAAATGTTATACTCATGTTTCTCCCTCACAAAAATGGTTTCTGTCAGATTAAGGGGTAGGTGTCCGTTGTTTTGAAGCCCTTTATAGAATTAATTTATGATACATTCATATCGGTTATGACTAAAATTACCCCAAGCGATCTATGGTGGCAATTATTTTTTTTCAAAACAATCTAGAACAAAATCTAGAATTTTCAAAATTCGATATTTTTTGCTTTACCCGCATAAAACCGGTATTCCACCATGTATGGAACATTTTTATTGGTGAATATGACCCACCGAAAACGATTGCATGACATTAAAATTATCGGAATGTTTAATCGAATTTTAGAAATTTCAATATTTTTAAGCCAAACTGTTAAACCAATTATCGAATTTGACGCTGATTGGTTAAAAATTTTTTGATTAGCTGTTAAGCCAACTTTTTGATCCAGTGAAATCTCAGCTTCAATTTGTGTACTTTTTTCCGATCAGGACGAACTTTTTTTTCGAGTTTTTATTTCCGGTTTACTTTATAGTCATATTCATAAATTCTAGTTAAATTCAAAAAATCCGATGCCCCCCAACATATTGACGACACTTTATGTCATCTACCTAGTCGAAAAAACGGTCTCATTCTGAACATCCGTCTAGGAGAAGTATCACTTTGAAGACGAAAAATTGAAGAAATCGGCCGTTCAAAAGTGCATTCTAGAAAATGTGCCAAGAGCGAAAATTCAAAAAAAATTGGCTCCAAACATATTAGTAACCTCACTCTTCCCGTACTATGTGTAAATTTTCAGACTTTTGGTATGTGGGGTCTAAAGAAGATGATTTTGAAAAAACCGTTTAGTGCTCTAGAAATAGACTCACCATCTTTCTTGGTGGTTGATGTAACAGGTGACTTTAGATGCTGTAATCGTTAGACGAAGCTGATCTACAAACGAAGTATCCTCAGAATTTTTAAATGCCCTAGATTGTTTCTGGGCCGTGATTGAAAGGTACCAAAAAGCGAATCTACCCCCTTAACGTATGTTTTAAAAAACATAAATGGAGCTATTTCAAAATCGCCCAGAAACTAATCAACCGCCTACTTCACCGATTTAAGTACAAAAAATTAATAAAACTTATTTTTTATCTGCCTTACAATCAAATTAAAAGAGGTGAAAATTTCGCAAAAATCCACTTTAAGGGGGTGGTCGTCGCATTTTAAGGCAAAAATGGGGGTTTTCAATGACCCTAATTGGAGCAAAAAAAAGTACAAATCGTCAAACCAAACTTTACCTCTGTTCTGAATATATTTGAACAAAAATCTTGCATACTAAAAATAAATCGCAAAGTGACGGAATGGCTTCGTCCAATACGAAAACGTGGGCTCTACAAAAATAAGGGAATTATTTCTTCAAATGTATCTCCTCCCTGAGTTTTTTTTAGGGTACAACAATGATTTATTGCTCAAATAAGCCGAACAGAACGTAAGCAAACCACCAAGTGAGTTTGTTCTAAATTTCTGACTCGTTTTTTTGTAAATCGTGTTTTAAATTTCGAAAATCAAGAAATTTTCAAACTTTTTTCATACGAAAATTATTTTGAACTCATCAAAGTGCTTTCAGCCATGTATCAAAATAAAACGATACCAAAATGCTTGTATATTTTTTCATATTTTTATAAAAAAGGCATAAAAATAAATTGGGAAAATTTGTTTCTAGAGCCTTATTGGCGACGACCACCCCTTAAGGGGTAGTTGTCCGCAAAAAAAGTTAGGGCTGAAAATCTGATATAGTACTAAACTAAGAATTTTTTCGATTCAAGTTCTTGCATTTTCTGTAGAACAAATTTTGTTTGACATTTTTGAAGCGCTGATTAGTTATACGTTACGTTACTTCGAGGTTATTTACTATCAAAGTTTGTAACTTAAATTATTTTATCATAAGTAGATTAAATTATGAGTTATATCATTTAATCTCCTTATGATAAATAATTCAGTGACATATATTTTGGAAGTGAAGAACCTCGAAAGATAATATGTTTCGTGCAATTTTGTAACTTGTATCAACCAAACCGGTTAACCGAGCTGAACCAAACTTTTTTTTCTCTTTACTGTATAAGTTATACAGTTAAACTGTAATGCGGGCTCATGTGCAAATATTGATTTAAAAAACATTTTCGAGGTTAAAATTTGGAAAAATTAATGATCGTCTTGGCTATAACTAAAATTGGGGGTCCCTAAACCTCTAATTCGCGTTTCGTGTTTGAACTTATTTTAAGGGGTAGCGGTCGTATCTTTTAGGGGTACTTTGTGGTGTTAAAATAGCAAAAGAAATTGCTAGGGAACTCTCAGAAAGCACAATTCGAAATTTTCATTTTTGAGTAATTTTCTTTTGGAAAAACATTGAAACCCAATTTACGACCGAGAAAAACTAAAATATCAAAAGGCTGCAAACAGATTTTTCTTCTCCGGGAATCACCCAGCTTTAATTTGATGGTTCTTATGACTAAATCCGACGACTTTTATTTTCGAGTTTCACTTCCGGTTGACTAAATGCGATTTCTAGAATTCAACGAAATATTTCAAAATCGGCTTCATCAAAATACAAAACATAATTCTTCCATCGTTCCCAAATTAATACGACATTCTAAATGTAACTATGATGAAGTAAGACTTTGAAGGAGCGAAAACCTTGAAATAGCGGGTTTTTCGCAGTTCTAGCAAAAAAAAGTCAGAAATTCAAGAAATCCGCTTCATCAAATAACAAATCATAAGTGTTTTCCTAGTTGATGAAAGTTGAGTGAGATCGTATGCCAGCTCTAGGAGGAGTAGTAATTTAAAAAATTCGGTTAGGTGTTTCTAGAACTCGCCGTATGGTGGTCACCCAGGGTTGGCCAAAATTTTTCTGATAAATTATTTTTTGTTGATTCAAGAACTTGATCTATCATTATGGCTATCTCAAAAATTTCCAAGCAGTTTTGTATTCTGGATAAATTGGAGTACAAAAGTACATTTTTGTGCCGCTACCCCCTTAAGCATTATTGGTCACATGGTGATATCTGGTGCATCTTATTGGTCAACGAAACACAAAAGTCAGAGACCTAGAGATACCAATCAACTTTGGCGGTTCCGATATGAAGGCACCCTTGTATATTATTTACCCAAGACAGTACTAGACAAGATTAGTTGGAGATTCGAACACGCGATTAAAGATAACCCTCATTGTTCAAAGATCCACTAAGATCGGAAAAGGATATTTATATCTATATATATTATTATTGGAAAATTAATTGAAAAAATTGATTGAAAAATATAACATTATGGTTGAAAAATATATTTTATATCATATATTGTATATAAACTCCCAGTTTGAAATTTCGATTGTAATAAAATTTTTCATATAATCACATTTTCTGATTCGAAATTAATTTTGAAGGTTTTTACCCTATGAAGCTTCCAAATGTTTTTTCGGCTGAGGCTCCTGCACACTAAAGTGGGGCGACTTTGAGCTCATTACGATAACTAGATTTCATAAAAGCCGTGAATATCTTATTTTTGTAAGGATAAAAGTCCCAACTTACGAGGCAATCAATTAGATTTTAAATTTTTATCTAAATCAGCCAAACTTAAGCTGCAAGATTGGGCCTTTGATCACTTTACTTCTCATTTGAAAAGAGGAATATTTTCAAAAAACATTTCTTTGCAATATTCGCACTTATTAAGGACCTTGGCTTTCACAATTTGTTTTTTTGATTTTCAATCTATCTTTCCCGTTTTCTCATAAATAGACGATTAGCAGCGCGGAAGTGTTCAAAAAAAGTTATAAAAACAACGTTTGTTATATTAACGCTGAAGACTTCGAAATATTATCTCGACGTAAGCCAACTTTCTTGATCATGTTGCGTAGCTTTCATTTTGAACCTACTTTCGAACAAATTCGAAGCATATTTTTTTTCAATTTTTTCTCAAAAATGAAAATCACTCACGAAAAACTAAAAGAGTTCGATGGTGGAAATGTTTTTTTTTTTTTTGAAAGATACTCAAAAAGACTTTTCTAAAAACTTAGTTTCTCAGATTTTTATCTATCATTTAAACTGTTTGATCGCACACATTTAAAGTTTTTTGAGAGAATTCTCTAAAAAGTAAGATTAAATAACTTATTGAACTAGAAGTCCTAGAAAATTTTTACTTGCCATCTTAATTCCTCGTGGCCACTCTATCTTGGGGTTTGATCAAACAATTTCCAGGACTTTTTTTTTCGATCCGATGTCAGCGGATTCAAAAATTTTCAGCACCACTAAGTGGTGCTGAGCTTCCAAGGGTTAGAAAAGTTTCAGTTATTTTTTCAATTTTTATTTTATTTTATGGAAGTTAAACGAAAAATTTTGCATTGTCAAGAAATAGAAGTTTATTTTCTAACCAATCTTCAACTGATTATTACCGGTTACCGACGTCGAATTTGGAAGTGAAAAATTGACCTCTATTAAGCATTTGCACGGATATTTTACATATTAATATTTGCTTCTACATGCAAATACCTGAAACGTACAGTCAATAATTAATATGTAATTAAAAGCAGTATTTGGAAATGTTGTGTATTGATATATGAGTCATATGAATATGACAGAAATATTGAAAATTGTTACTTTATTTACTAAAGGAGTGTTCGTTTTTGAGCCCTTTAAATCAAATATTAATATTAAAAAAGACAAGTTGAAAGATATTTTGTTTGGAACTTTGTTCCCTGATCTTAACTTGGAGATCGAATGTGTTAATAGTGATTTATGATTTTTGAAAAGCGCTGGTACAATTTGTTACAATTCGTGTGTAATGATATATAAAATTATTGTTGTGTAATGGTTAAAATAATTAAAAACGCTTAAGGCTTCGCGAAATGTGAAATGGTAAGTTTTTTAAATTAATTTAGAAATAAAAATGGACTTCAACATAACCGGACTTAGGACATGTGTGAATAAAACGTTTCATGCAAGCTTTTTGAATGTTTCCAATTTAATTATTTAAGAGGGTGTCATGAACCGTCGTCGCAACGAGTGATAGCACCTAGCCTGTTAAAAACTATTTTTCATGTCCTATTATAATAATGATTTCAGGAAAAATAATATTTTTTCAAAATTTCTAGTATTTTTTGTTAATTTCATGAAAGTAGGATTTTCTTTGCATTCCGATCAGATAATTAAAATCAAAATAAAAAAACAAATTTAGCTTGTTTAATTTTCTGGCCTTCCAAAATAAAGAATTGAAGCCTCCTTATAAGAATTAAAGTTTTATTTTAAAAATCCAAATTATCCTGAATTGAGACGCTATATTGATGAGTTCGTTTTTGAAATGAAATACATGCATCAATGATTTTTGGATTAAAATATTGCAGTTGCATTATTGGCACCTTTCATATTCTAGAAAATTTTTTAATCTGTTGAAGAAATAATTAAGTTTTACAAGATTTTATTTTGCGAGCACCAACCCCTAAGCCATAAACACCTCAAATTTGATTTTCGACCATAATAATCCCCTCAAGCATAAATGACGTCAAATGTTTTTTAAATGTTATTCAAATACCGTTATTTTAAACAAATTTCGAATTTCATAAATTTCGCCAACATCCTGATGAGGATCCTATTATTGGAGACATAAGTTACTTTCTAAATGAAATCGTTTAGTTGGATATTCGGTTACGGAGATTTTGTAGATAATCAATTTTCGACGAGGGTTTTAGATATCCGTAACTTTGAAAATTTTTCAAAGAAACATTAATTTAAACCTTCGAAGTCATTATTATCTTTCGGAGAACAAGAGAGGTTAAATAGCGTGAATTCGAAACAAAACCTAAGCACTCTCAAAATTTTGCGGAAAATTTAAGGCTAAGATGAATGTTTTTTAAAGATTTCGGCGTCATTTTTATTTTTTAAGTTTTTGCCGGTGAAACTCCGGTAAACTCCGCTACTATAAATTGTATCTTTATATCAAAACTTACAGCTCTTGATTTTCTGAATTTTTTCTGGTTCAATATCAATTTTCCTGAATAGACTCAGAATTACAGATTTGTACTGTTTTTCATGGCATTATTTAAAATATGATATTTTGGGCGATTTGGTGTTAACACACACAAACTCAGAAAAAAACTCTAATTCGAATATTCCTAGTAGCAAGACCTGTCACCTGTTAATTTAATAAATAATTTTTGGTTTAAAATTCTGACTACTGACATTTTGGATTTTGTTTTGAAATTAAATAGAATTTGAATGTACTTACTTCAGTATGACCACCAGTTTGATTTTTCATTTTTGTTTCTCTCATAAACCGCAGTAAGAGAAGAATCTCTTCAAAAGATATAGACCTAAATGAGGGACCGGCATATGAGAGTTTAACTCGTAGACTCGATTTCGGCAAGTAGTGTGACCATTCCCATTAAATCGCATTTTACCGACGCTTAAACATTAATGACAAGCAGTATAAAGTTTTATCTCGATTAACTTTAAGATGAAATGACGTTTGTGCGTTTTTTTATTGAATTTTTACTGGTATTACAGTACTTATTTTTTGCAAAATTTTTTTAAATCACAAAATTAACCTTTCATCGTGATCAGAAAAAAATTCTAAGATTTTTTTTTCTATTACACTATAGCCCATGTCACGTGACGTTATATTTAAGGGAATAAGGTTGTAAAAGTAGCTTACTGTTTTTTTCCAAAAAATTGCCTTAAATCAATTTTTGAAAGAAGTGAAGTGGTTCCTTAGAAGTTTTTAAGACTTTTTTATTACACTCAAGTCCGAAAACGATCACGTACCTTTCAAAAATTAAGAATGAGGTTTTGGCCCAAGTACCCAAATAGTACTCAAATTACGCCTCGAAAGTTTTTGAGGACTAATACACACCTAATTTAAGAGTTTTGAACATAATAATATTCCAAACACGTCCACGTGATCTTATTTTTCAAGAAATAAGGATTTATTATGCATATTTTAACTTTATTTTTGGATTATTTACGTCCACGTGATTTTATTCAGACTTTCCTTCTAATGAGAAAAAGTCTTAAATAACGTTTGAAGTTGACCCTGGAATTTTTTGACGTAATTTGAGACTTTTTCAAATTACCTGTACATTGGTACCATCTATTTTTTTTCAAAAGTACATCAAATCATGCGCAAGCCCCTCAAAAGAATTCGTAACGAATTTCTAAGATCTAAATGCATTACAGTATGGCCTCCAGTTTAAATAGAGCCAGCATCTCCAGAAGTCATAGCTTTCGAATGCTGATAACATAGAAGAATGCCGTAGCGAGAGAGAAGGTGAGAAAAATGGAATATTACCGATTGGGTTTTTTTTAATTTCAAGATTTTCTGTTTGTATTATTTTGTGAAAAATTGGCCTCCGGTTAGAATAGAGCCACCTCTAGAAGCCAAAACTTCCGAAAAATTATTAATTTAGAATCAAAAAGTTGCATACGCGTAGGCGTGATTCGTCTCTGGTTGTGAACAACAATGATATTAAACAATAAATTTCCAGAGTCAATTTACGAGAGAATTTTGATGAAAAACATATATTAATTGTTAAATGGACTTAGAGAAAAAACCTTTGAAGTTCAACTAAACAGTAGTTCAAAATATAAATAACGTTTAATTCGTATGATTATTGCACTGTCGCCCGTTACTGGCGGTACATTTTCTGCGAATTTTTTTTTTCTCCATCCCCATTAAATGCCTTTTTGTTCATCGGAATTTTTTTTTTATTTTATTTTTAATTTTATTGCAAATTGGGCTGAATATTATTTTAAGCTGATTGAAAAATGTATGTGATATGAAACTTTGCTTATTGGCTCGATCTATATAGGAATGGTCATAGTTGCCGGGAATCGAGTCTGGGGTACAGATTCATGCATGTCTGAGTCTACGAGTAAACTTATAATAATTTAAAATTAACAAACAATTTTTTATATTTTTTGATTGAAATTTTGAAGGAAAATTTTTTCCATTTACATTGAAGAATTATTTTGGTATATTCCTGTAGGATATAGATTGCTATATCAGCTTCAAAATTTTAAAGGCAATAATTTTATTCAATTCATACTCGAGTCCGAATAACAAATGTATCGGAATTAATCGGGATTTTTGGTTGGATCGGGGGAGCGTGATTTATATACGTTTTTGTCCATTTTCTTTTGTACTTTCCTTTTTTGCAGTCATGGATCTCCCCGCAATGACAATGTATTCTTGAATCAACGATTGCTTGTTTCAAAAAAACAAGTCATTGTTTGAGCGTCATCGCTGGCCAATCACGCCGCCGTTTTGCAAGAGTCTCTATGACTGTAATAATGGAAAGTAAAAGAAAAAAAGTGACATTCTATTGTGTAACTAGAAGGTGAAACTAGTTTACTACCAATTAACTCATATATGGAGATCATTATAGAGATTATGATAGTTAACATTTTTTGTTATAAAATTATTCTACCAGAACCGCATTTTCGTCAAACTTAATCCGCGATAAGTAAAGTGCACGAGAACAGGGGTTCTAAAAATGCAATGCTTCAAAGTCATTCTAATCTGCCAGTGTAACAATAAATTATGTGTGTTAACCAAGTTCGTCCTGTATGAGTTTGAAAAGCAGTGACTAAAATCCGCTTTATTTGATCACTTTATGCTTTAGTCAGAGTTAAAATGTATTGTTACAGTGCCGATGTTAATACGTTTGAAAACGTATTCTAGTCGAACCCCTGTTCTTTGCGCGGACATTATAAAATCGCAGGATTAAGGGGGTACTCAACGGTTTTGAGATTTAGAATCGCGCTGCAGAAAGAAACAAACAAGTTATCGAAATTCTGGAAAACTTTAAAATTTATATCTATCCATTTTCTCCCGACAAGTAAAAAACATTTTTGAGCACCACCGACCAAGTGGGAAGTAGGTTTCTAGAAACACCGTTTTTGAACTACAATGTCTTTTATCTCGGAAACGGCTTGATGGAAATTGAAATGGTTTGTAAGAAAATCTCTCT
>SCLH01000534.1:394783-448835 GCA_004367855.1 Oikopleura vanhoeffeni | reverse complement strand
TTTTGAGGAAAAAATACTGGTGTAAAAAAAATCAAAAAACGCAAAATTTTTCCGGAAAAATTTTTTGGTTGTCATTTGGGTTGGTTTATGCGTTCCATAACATAACAATGTTGTGACTTTGGTGCATGTTTATGACATTTAATAACGCAGAAAATGTTAGGAGCAGGGATACCATTTTAAGGTTTACTAGCTCGAATGGAAAAAATACGTTTTTGTGATATCTCATACGGCTTCGTCTGTGGTTGAACACATCAAATTCCGTCGCACCTTAAAAAACTACCTAGGAAAAAAAATCGCAGTTTCGTCAGTTTATTTGACGTGCTCGAAAAAAACATTGCAATAAATGCAACAAACTGCTAAAACTCGGGATACCAATTACGATTACATCCCACAAGATTGGTGAACTTGTGAGAAATTGTCACAAGCTGGCAAATTGTGTGAACAAAACGAAATACTCTCTATGAGTTTTTAAATTTTTTCACGCATCATTGATAAACAAAACTCTAGCCATCAAAACTTTTAAATATACAAAAAAAAGGTAAGCAAATCTCAGTAATCATTGACTAATAAACGATGTCAATCAGTTCCGAGAAGAAAAGTGAGATCGCAAACAAAATAGACATGCTGCAGAATATCAAAAATGGTCTGACAAACTTTCGGTAATTAAAGTTAGTAAAGTTTTCTGGATGAATAATTCCTTAATTTTTATTAAATAAATCGATTCACAAAAACCAGACGCGTTTTGTCGCATGCCAGCGCAAACGATTTCCCACGTCACATAACATACAGGGTTGCACCGAAATAGACAACACGCGAGAATTTTCGCAAAGAGTATGGGCCGTCATAGCTGAGAGTGGCCCACAGATACATGCCAAATTTTTTCAAAAAATTCGTAAAGTCAAAAATTGGGAACGAATTATGAAGGCATCTTGTGGTGCCATTTCTAGATGCAAAGTTTTTTTGCTGCACATAAAAAGTCCTTGAATTAAATGCATTCAACTCAAAAAACAATTTGAAGATCTCGGAATCTGTTTTAAGTATAGATTTTAATTTGCTTAATAATTTTTGAATGCAAAAAGCTAGCGGATGTTTTAGAAACAGAAATTTTAAAATAACTTTGGAATAAAAGCTGGAGTTTTTCCGCAATATTGTTTGTACAGAATTCCGCGTGATTTCATCACTTCTCTCGTGGCCATAGCAGGTCCGGAGTACAAAGCAAATAAAATTATTTTGCCAACTTTTGAAAGATACTGAAAACATTAATAAAATTGTCAAAAAAAAATAAATCAAATAAAAGTCTTAACTCATGTTTTTAGCTAGAGAGTTTAGCTCAAGCTGACACTTATTCACGTTGATGATTTTGCTTCCGGTTCAATTTTGAGCTGTACCTTGAATTCCTCAAGCGTAAATCTCTGACTTAAAAATTTGAAATACTGTACTGGGGTTTTCTTCTCTTAATAAAACTGAGATTATCATAATTTTCTTTGGTTTTTGTGAAAGTTTTGTCCTTAATTTTTTTGAAAAATAATTGCAAAAATTGCCTTCTTTCCAATTTTCACTGTCCTGCCTTCTTGCCTATAAAAACTATAAAGTCTTAAAAATAAGAAAAATTAATTGAAAAAATTGCTCTGAATCGAGCAAAAAATATCTTAAAATCCACCGTTCGCGTATACAACTTCAAAAGTTTTGCAATGTTATACAAAAACAGAATATAGACGTTAGTAGAAAATTTTTCTAGCTCGCTCTAGCGGGACATTAAAACCGACTTGAGCAAGCTTCTTTACATTAGGGTTGGAAATTTAGGGCCATTTTGTTCAAATCATATGACTATGGTCATACATTTCCCGGGATTTTCTTTATGAAAATAAGAAAGGTCTGACCTTTTTATCTGGTAGGCGCCCCACGGTTAGATTTTTGTCAAAAATCCCAATGTAAGTCGCACCCGTTACAATAAGTGAATGATCATTTTCACGAGATTTTGCAAGACCAGCAAGAAACTTTTGAAACCTTCACATAGTAAAAACCAAATATTTTGTTCAAATTTTTTCCAATAAAGTTTTTAAATATTCGAAAAAAATCAAAAATTTTCAAAAAGTCAATTATCAATTAAAATATTTTTGCCGAAAATAAATAATCATATCGCAATCTTTTCCTGCACCACTGAGTGTCAAAAATCTTTTGTGACACCAAACCTACAATTCCGATTCCAATCCAATTCATCATTTCACCAACGTAATTAGAGTCGACATATCCATATAAACCAGTTTGAAGTAATTTTTCTTGATCAAATTTACAATTTCACGAATACTTTCAGTTGTTCATCAGCAAATACCTGTTGTATTGTTGGAAAATAAAATTTTGATGTGAATAATTGTGATATCATATTCTTTAATTACACTTGCTTAGAAATGCGTAGCCACTACTCCTTTTAACGTGTTATTTTAACGTGTGGCTACGCATTCTAAAAAATTGAAATAAAGGATATCACTGATCAGACAGTCAGATTTTATGTGAAATAACTGATATTTTTCAGCTGTACCAAATGATTAAAATTTTTTACTATTGCACAAAGAGCTGAGTACAACAAGGAAAATCCAACTTTATTTTTAATACTATATAGGTCTTGCTGACTTACAGGTTGACTATATAGTCTTGCTAATTAGTGAGTACAAATTTTTTCAGGTAAATTATTAAAAAATTAAAAAATAACGTGAAAAAATGTTAACTGATGGTGGAAAAGATACAACAACCCGAAAAGTTTTCACCTGCCAAACGTTTTTTTACCTGGAACACAAAAAAATATCAACCCCTGATAAGATAATATAGTATTCTACAAACTTCGATATAGTTCCACAGATTCCAATGAAAACCCCAACAATGTCAAACATCGACATCGGAGAGTTTGAATTCATGGCTGAAATCGTAAATTTATTTCGATTTATAATTTAGAAATCAAATTTCACCTGTTGATTGCTGGAGCTAGTCCTAAAAAGACTGCGATTGTAGGATACATATGTGATAACCAAGAAGACTCAGAAAAATCCAATAAATCGGGTGCGCCTATAAATTTGGAAAATTTGACAGTGTTTTGTTTCGCAAATCTCGGGGTCTCCAGTCCTCATGCGTAAAAGTGTCAAAACTTCTCGTCCAACTTATAAAAGGATAAATATCAGTCGGGAAGTTGGCGTAAGGTTTTGTACGATATTGCACTTTTGACTATATTTGTCTTCTAATGTCACCGTAAATGCAATTATTCTCGTACCGCCCACGAAATTTAAGATTTTTATATCACAAATGTTCTATGAAGGCGTTATGAATCACGTCATTTTTGATATTGAATTTTTTTTATATAATATTTTTCAATTTTTATTTAATGCGTTATGTGGGGTTCATTATTCGCGCATTTTTGATGATAAAATTCATTTGGACCTATGCTTTATCTCTATAGAAATGTCAAAACTGTTCAGTAATGAGGTTACATCGATCACTTACGCCTTCGCCTAACAAAAATATATTCATGCCAAGAAATTTGTACAAGTTTTTTTCTCGAAAATTTGTTGTCATCTTTCAAAAAATAAAAAGATTTGTCCAAAATGATCCCAAAATCTTCTATCTTGTCTCTGAGATAAAATCATATCATGCAATGTTAAATTTATTATTGAATTTTTTATATCCTTTTTAAACGTCAATCGTAGCCCCCAAAATGATATATTAGCAAAAATTAACCCAAATGACGAAAGCCTGTGACTGTTTCGGTTCAGCATATTTTGAAATAACAATGAGAACAGCACAATTGACCAGTATGGATCGTAGCATGATGAATTGTTTGTAATAAAAGCCTAATAATACACTTTAAAAAAAAGTTTTGTTGTATGATTCTGGGCAAAAATTGTATTTGGTCTACTAATGTTGAAAACTTTTTGAGCTTTTTTTTATCAGAACTAAAAAAAAATGATTTGACGCTATTTTTTAACTACATATACAGCATGTTTTATCTGTTGTTCACGAACCATCTTATGAAGTTTATCATTTCTCAACCTTAGTCCATCTTTTCACCATCAATAACATTAGTGGTTTCGAACACACGCTAATAGCGTGACGCTATGGAGATAACAAGCATAAGATGAACTAAGGCTGAGAAAAAGACATAAATAAAGATGTGTTTAAGGCTTTACTGTAAAGCTTATATACAATGTGTACATTTCTATACAAGAACTATTTTTTGTGAGAAATTTTCTTGTTGAAATATTCGCGCGTGACCAAAAAGTTACGCTGAAGTTGAGCACCGTGCTCAAAAATATCTTAATAAAATGAGGAATCTTCGCAGGACAAAAACTTGACCGTATGCACAGGAATTGAAATAAAAAATACAGTCAATTCCTTATTTTTATGTATGTTAATAAGTGATACGATCAAAATACTGGATAACTTGTCATTTCAGTTTATCGAAAGATCACCGTGAAATGTCAAACAATCCCCATAATATGTCTTCAAATGTTTTTGAAATTTTTAAAACTGAAAACATTGGAAAATGTCCCCAGTTGGTTAAATAATGGACTTGTTTTCGTTTCCGTCATGTCATATATGTGACAGAAAAATCTGATCGCGTCATGTCTAGATTATTTAAACCACATTTTCAAGGAAAAAATTATTGTGCCAGATTTACCGTCGCGACTCGCGAGTTTGTTAAAGAAATATACACCTGAAAGAGTGGAAAAATCAATAAAAGTGCAAATAAGGTCAACACATAAATAAATAAGAAACATCAGGTGATAAATTTAAGTTTCGAAAAGTCTTGTAACAATTCAGGCATCTTGTCAGTTGATCGAATAGCGATTGTCCATGAAATTAAATAAAATGCAAACATTGCAAGTCGAACATACACACCTGACCAATTTCGTTCCAACTGTTTTGGTTCAAAACTTATTTAAGTTTCAGAATCACTTCAAAAGTTAATTTCAAAAAGTTCAAAAGTTATGTTAGGTGATTTAGCGTTTGAAACAGTGTACTAATCTTGTTGCAGGACATAGACTCCTTGACGTTTTTTTTTACTTCCTAGACTCGTGTTCGGGTTGCAATAAATTAAGAACCTCGGAAAGAAAAATGGCCTCAGTTTAATAATGAGTCACAACTCGTAAAAAATATCAAAGTCGGTAAATTCATGTTGGTATTTTAGAAATTATCAAAATTGCTCTTTAGCACTAATAAAATGGAATTAATTTAATTGATTATCACAAATCAGTCTTTCAGAAGTAAGTTTTATTTTTTTTGAAAAAATTCGGTTATTTTTTTGTACCAATACGGTATTTGTACAATACAAAATCCGTTTTTGATCAAAAGGTTAAAACAGGAATAATAAGTCCGTTTGAAAATTAAAAAAAACGCGATTCTTTTTCGAAAATTTCATTATGAAGTCATAATTTAAAAAGTATTATAATTTATAAAAAGTTTACGATAGATGCAAGTTCACGATAAAAACAATGCTGATGAGTATTGTTGATGAAGTAGAATATCGAAAATGTGAAGTTTCACGTAACTTTATTACACATAATTTAAATTGTAATCAGAGAAAGTTAATTTATAATCAAACCCTCGAATGCCCAAAAAGTTCTGCGATATAAGCTCTTTGGCGATATTTAGCACTGCAGGCATCAAGCTAAAAAGTGTGAAGTTCGTAGGTTTCTCAAATATTGACTCTTTTAAACCTTCCTTCTCCCAGTTGGACCAAACTCCGCCATATTCTCAAAACTCGTTAAATTAAATTCGTTTTTTTTTTGACTGAATAAATATAAATTAGATTCGTAGTTGGTTGGTCGTCACACAAAAAATAGTGAGTAATGTATCATAACTGATCCGTAACAACACACATTTAGAAAACAAAAATCTTTTTGGTTAATTTCGATTTCAAGTTTTTTTTAAAAATAATAAAACATAGAAAATATGAGTTTTGGCTAATCAAGGGACTTATGAAAGACCCCTATAAATATACAATATGTACAATATTTGACTAGAGATATAAGCAAAAACATCAACTATAAGTTATAGTCTATAAATCATGACAGTCTAGATGAGTAATATCACGCCTACACATTGATATGCCACATAACATATTTATGTTTGAAATTTTTAATTATCAGAAATTACGTAATGTATGTTAACACTGTTAAAATTCAAATAATTCAAACTGAATGTTTAACTGACCATTTTCATTCAAAAAATTGTTAAACTGATCCAACGCCATTTCAAGATTTTTGCGAAAATACTTCCAGTGCCAAACATCGCCGCAAATATGCCAATATCCGCCGACTGTGCGATATCGCCAAAAATGGCAAATATTGCCATTGCCGATTTTTTTTTAAGTTTACAAAAAAAAATTTGGGATTACAAATTACTTTTTTTGGCGTCATGATCATGACTCATGAATGACCTCAGTTTCAAGATTAAATAAGCCAACCTCCGTACTTACATTTGATTGGCCTAAGTTGGGCTTTCTTGACAAATAATAAGGATAATTCACGGCTTTTATGAAATCTAGTCATCCGTAATGAGGCTCAAAGTCGCCCCACTTAAGTGTGTGCAGGAGCCTCAGCCGAAATAAAACAATTTTGGCGCTTCCAAGGTTAAATAAAGAATAGCTATTTTTGGCAAAATTTATGAGGAAATTCTCCTACGGGAAAGAATGAAATGTGACTATTGATATCCAGTTTACTTTTTTTAAAAAAATTTAATGATCTTATTTTTTTCACAATGTGATTCCAGCTGGCCGCTGAAGCCGAAATCCGAGAAGCCATCTTTTAGCAAATTTAAGGTTGATTATTCTTATAATTATTCACAAAAAATTTTTGCTCTGCTTGAATGGTCGAAAAATAATGACTTAACCTCCTCACACCCTTTGACTAATCTAAAGGGCAAAAAAATTTCGGGAGCCCAAAAACGGCGGAAAAATAACATCGTCACAACCTACAATTCAAATATGTCATAGATGTTTGCAATTTTCTTTTCCAAAAATATTGTTGAAATATTTATACCATGAGCCGTTCAAAAGTATTTGTTTCTTACTTTTTTTTGGATATTTGCGTCACAAATTTGCTAAAAAATTTAATTGTGTGAAACGTACATTATATATCGAAATTCTTGAGGAAGCAAGTTTTTTAGGGAAAGTATTTGATGATTCTTTTTGATATAAGTTTATTTTATCTGGCAGTCTCTATACAAAGAATAACTTTTTCACAAAGGATTTTATGAAAACTCAAAATAATTGCGAAAAAATTTTTCAAAATAAATTATTTTTACGAAAAATTGAACGGCAATTAACCAAATAGAGCCGACAAGACAAACCGATCAAATATAGAACATAGGTGGTACTATTAGAGTTTTCAGCTGATTAGCAATATTTTTTCACATTTTACGCATATATTTTCGACCGCGCCGGCGATTAGAATAATTATTTGTGATAACAATCAAAGATATTCATATTTCAAATTTGAGACCAGCTTTCATAGCTGAAGTTTCCTCCTAAATTTGTAACTTATATGTACATTGTAAAAAATGTCTGCGTTTTTTCAAAAAAACAAAGATGAGTGAAACTCTATTTTCTTTCGAACAGTTTATTCTAATTACAAAACTTCGAAATTTTAAAATGTTAACTTGTTGTCAACTTAATTTTTTACCTTGATCTCAATCGTGACAAATAAGTTAATTGATATCTTTCCCAAGTTTTCGCGTCATACAGCGCTCAAAGTATTGCCTTTAGATAGGCTTTTTCGGTTGAGCGCACGAAGATTACTCGTATTCTGGGTGTGAGGGTTACATTATTATAATGTACACTTGATCAAATGGAGTTGATCTTTCTTGGTTAAAACTAATTATAGTTTTAAAATATCATTAATATATCTGAATGATGATTGCAATGCGTTGATCCGATTTATCAATTGTGCCGACCGCTTGAAGCACACAAGCGATATCTTTCCAATGTTTTTCCTCTTACCTGTCCTATTTTCTTCAAGTAATCAGAAAGAAAATTAAACGTATAATATTTTAGTAAGCATCTAGTTCATTCTAGTTTTATAATTGGTATACTACGATCCCTTTTTGTGTTCACTATTAATAAATTTTTTAAAATGGCAGACAAGTTAGTAGGAAGATGTTAAGTTCAGAGAATTAATCAGAAAAAGGTCATAAAGTGAGACTTCAGTACATTGACAACAAATATAGATTTATTCAGTGGTGACAGAAAAACCAGATTGGATTGAAAGGCTTAAAGAGTAAATCGAGATTATTCGGATTCAGCTGCCAGTATAACATCAGCAAACATAATTACAACATTATTCCGAATATAAATGAAGTTTTTTTTCATATCATTCCGAGATTAAGAAAACAATTATTCCAAAAGTTTCATTTTCAAGGGACTTTTTTCAATCAGTACGTACAAAAGTTTATTATTATATCATGGTCTTCTCAATCATTCCTAAACACCAAAAAATTAGATATCAATACCACCCAATGATGAGAAAATTCTACAGTTTCCTGACCCCTTATAGATATCCCTTCAAGCAACCGATAAAATTTCCGGGTTAATAAGCTTAGATATCATATATGCAATAAATTGAATCATACTTCATTTTTTAGTATCTGATTTAGCCGGTTTTTTTTCATATTTTTGAACCAAAATAAGCATTCACATTATGTACAATTAGAAATTTAGTGTATTTACTTTCTAAATGGTCTCTCAGGTGTTCTTAAATATCGCGAAACTCATAACTTAAGAAATCAACCGATCGATTTATATGATTGACCGACATCTTTCAATAAAAATGAAAAATTTCGTTTTTTCACTTTAGTGTATGCACCCACTTTTTTGATAGAAAATGAAACCTCCGTTTTCACGTTTCCGCCCACTAGAGGGAAAACATATATAAAATAAGGCAACGAAACTACCACTGATTCGTTTTTGAGCGCTGGTTGATACTTCAGCATTGTAAAACAATTGTTTAAGACCAAAGCTCCCAATTTCCTCTGATTGGAGTAATCTCCTGTCAAATTATAGATTTTATCAGATTTCTTAGCCCTTACTTTTTGTGTTGACACTACCCCTTATGGGGATGGCTAAAAAATCGTAAGGAAATTTATTTCCGGTTAAGCTTCATCTTGAAAGAAACTACGGACATTGCCGCATCGTGAATCCAAAAACAACTTACAGTTTCATTCCCACTTTTCGTTTCAAACGAAGTAAAATTCTAACTTTAAAAACACACAAACCTAAAAAATAAATAATATTAATTATAGGCGCTGAATAAAGCTGAGTCGATATTGGCAGGACACTTTCGAAATCAATCTTGATGATGCAAAAAGCTGTAAAGTGAAAACAAATCTTTATATTTTCAAAAAAAAAATAACAAACTTTATTTCACACAATTCTGAAGCAAGATTTTCTTACATTTAATGAAACTAAATTAGATTGGAAATATTTTCAGAATTCAAAAACAAGGTGAGAGGGTTTTAAAGTGACAATAAAATAATGCCGACATGCCAGAGGGGTATTGCAGCAATACTATTGATTGCGCATCAAGGCACTCGCCGAAAAAATTTGGAAAAAGATATTCCCCACCTGCGTGCGTTTATCAAGAAAGAAGCAGACCGAAAATATGGGTGAGTTTTTCAATTTTTGGTTTTTTATATCCTCTTTAACACTATCCGGAATATTTGTGCACTACTCCTACAAAAGACAATACGTTAACTACACAGGGCCAAAATATTCCGAATAGTGTAAAAAGGGATATGGACCATATCATATGGTGAACATATTATGAACACATAAATCCTACATTCAGTTCAATTTTTTAAGCTATAAAATAGATCAAAAGTTGAAATAGTTCAAAATTCCTAATTAAATATGTTAGTTTAATCGCTATAAGCAAATTATTTAACAAAAAAATGAATTTCTTGTGCTCACACTACTTCCAAATAAATTAAACTGACTGTTTTTTTAATGGTCTGGTTATAAATATAAAATATTGAAACAGTTGACGCCTGGTTTTATCGAAAATCCTGCTTGGTCGTACAAATTTATCACTACGTCACAAGAATAAAAAGTGACCAATAAAATCACTAGATTCTCGAGCAGTGATCAATGAAATTACTGGATTTCGCTATTCGTGACGTAGTGATAATTTTTTACGATCAGACAGGATTTTTGACATCGCTGCTAAACTATTTTTCCAATTAGACTGGAGGCGCTCCTGAGCTCGATTTATAATAATTTAACAATCATCAGGTGATATCCACGGTCGGTTAGGTCATAAACAAAATAAATAAATTTAATAAACTGTTTAACAAAATTGAAATTGTGGAGTTGAAATTCTCAAACTGTAGAATTTAAATACAATTTTTTTTTTGGTTGGAACTGAAGATAAGTTGGAACCATCATAGACTCCTTAAAAGGTCGTTAAACTTAATGATGAAGAAGTTGAGTAATATTTCGTTGAAAATAAAGTTGTTCGATATTATTTGGCCAATTCAAATATTATTTTTCATACTCTTTTGCGGGACCATAATTCTTCAAATTCAATTTTAGAACAACCTGGCATTGTATCGTTGGCCGAAACTACGGAAGTTATGTCACCCATGAAACCAAACATTTCATTTACTTTTATGTGAACACTTTTGCTGTTCTTTTGTTCAAAGCTGGATAAATTATAATTTATTTATAATAACAGAGCACTGAGTATTCGCCATGATACAACACAACGCAAGATATTGGACCCAATCAAATCCTAATTGAGATAGGGCCGATTTTATTGGTCCAAGATTAAACCTATCAATGCAGAAGTCAATGTAGCTCTGAGGGTCCAATAATCATAGATGTATGTATAAATTAATACAAATTGATTGGGCGTCTTATTACTTCTCATTAGATATTCATTTTGGTATGTTTTTTCGGTTTTTGCTATTTGAACGAGAAAAATTGGCTACATTTCAAAATTTTGCTTGAAATAAATCATTTTTATCGATAATCTTGAATTAAAATTTTTTAAGAAACATCTAGAACTAAAAAAATTTTAAGAAACGTTTATAATTTAATCAAAATGAAAACTTCGGACATAAATTTTATCTAATATTAATAAAAATTTAACCAAGGATCATATTTGAACATAAAATCAGAACTATTTACAGAAAATGTAAAATTTTTGACATAAAATTAAAATTTTATACAAAACATTAAAATTTTTCACAAATATTACATTTTGACCATAAAATGAAAACTTTTTACATAAAATGAAAATTTTTTACAAAAAATCATATATTGAGCAAAAAATAANCGCGAAATTGACAATTTTGAACATAAAAGTTAAAATTAGAAAATCTTAATGCCACCAAAAGATTTCATGTATACGATTTTCTTGAAACGATATTAGCAACTATGATCTTATTTTCAACACAAACAGTCCTAGAGAGCAAAACGAAATATTTATAGAAAAACCCTATTTTCTTCAAGAATCCGCTTTGTTGAAAATGAGATCATAGTTGCTTATATTTTTTCCAGCACATACTATACAAGATATTTTTTTGTGGCATTTACACTAGATTTTCTAATTCTCACATTGTAGATTTTCTAATTCTCACTTTTATGTTCAAAATTTTCGATTTCGCGCACTTTTTTGTCGATTTACAGCCAATCAGGCCGAAATTTAAAAAAGTACTTCCCATTCGATGTTAACCAACTCATGAGCTTGTTATATTCCGAAAATGACGTTTCTTGCATTTCCACAGAAAACGCCTTGTATCAAAACGTCGAAAAAACACCATTTTTCGGCATATTCAACCAGATCCCTGAGCCCTGAGGCAAAAATCAAAAAATAGCTCCCATTCACTAAAATTCAGACAATTTTCCAGATTCTCACCAAATCTCAGAACTTTCCGATATAAGCTCTAGGATCCTTGTTTTTTTTTAAAGCTGAGGGACTCGTGTTTAACCGCGGTTAACCAGATGGTTGGTGGGAGTAGTACTGAACTGTCTAATGGAATCGCGAGATCAAGGATAGATCTTTCATATGTTTTGATGGAAAATGCTGTACCGTCATCAGTTTAGCCGTACCAAGCCTCCAAAATGTCAGAAATTACATACACCACCCCCTTAAGATTAAAAATAGAAAATTTGTTAAAAAGACAAAAATATTGTCCATTTAACTTATAGTTATAAAATTGTGTTTGATTTCATAAATATCAAAAACTGATTTTTGTGCAGGTTTTCTCTTATTCTACACTCGGAAAAATGTAATGGGCCCATTATTTCCTGGACTTCTTCAGAATAATTAAATCAAATATGTTCACATTTCCGAAGGGATACTATTTTCGATTATTTTTCGTGCCTTTTACATTTTTGCTTATATTTGTCTGACAACTCCTAAAATTTTTTCACTCTCAATTAAGAAGTTTATCAGTCAAAAATTTTCTTGGTGAGAAAATATGCGTCTTGCGTCTTCCCGAATTTCAAAGTTTATTTCTTGACAGTAAAAAATACGAAATGATCATCACAGCAATCGGAAAGTAAATAATTATAAAATCTGGTTCATTCACCCTCACATCTCTGCCAATTTTTGACACTATTTTCTTCAGAATTATATCTTTCATTGTTGACTAAGTGAAAAACATAATGTTTTCAAAACAGAAAAAAATACTTACCATTGATATTTTGGCGAAGTTTAAAAAGCTTTCGATTGGCTAATCGTTAGCTGTCATTCAAATGCAATATGGTTGACTCCCACGCTAATTATATTTCGAAATGAGCTCAAGAAATAGTTAATGACCTGACATGATCGTTTGTCTCCGATTTTCTTGGTGGCAACTTCTTACATTACCTATTGTTTATATGATTTACAGTATATGATTCACTATAAAAAGTCTAACTTATTCGTGATAAACCAAACTTTTTTAAATTTTTTTAGTATTGTTTTTGAAACATTGACAATACAATAATCTAATGCATAATATATTTATTTCAGAAAGTCTAAAAAATATACCCACAAGTATTTTTACCAATTTTTTTTTGTATATTGTCGATGTTGTCGATTCGTACGTATTTTTTTCTTTAACTCTTCACCAGGGATCGGCATGAAGAAAGAAACTCGTTTCGCATCGGATTGGATCGAGGAGGGGTGAAATAAAAAATATATTGGATCGTATCGAAGGGGGTGAAATTTTGACTGTATTGGATCGTATCGTATAGGTTGGACTGGAATTTAAACTATTGTTACTGATACTATCCGATCCAATACGACTTTTCCAATTCGATATGGTTCGATTTTCGATCCCTATCGACTTTTCCGATATGGTTCGATACGTATCGGCTTTTCCGATATGGTTCGATGGGATCGTATCGAATCGCCTGACTACTAAATTTTAATCATATATTGGATCGGATCGACTAACCCCTTAATTTCGATCATATTTGATCGGATCTACTGACTCTTAATTTTAATCATATTGGACTGGATGGACTGCCCCTAAATTGTAATAATATTGGATCGGATCTACTGACCCCTTAATTTTAATCATATTGAATCAGATCGTATCGGAAAGAAACGAAGCGGTTCAAAAAAACCTATTTTTTTTTTAATTTTCACCAAAATTTAGAAAAAAAAATGTTTAGCAAGATTATAAGCAAATAAATTTAACCTTTTTTCTTCAAAAAATAGCGGTTAACCATTGCGGTTTAAAAAAATTAAATCGAAATTAATTTAACTGAATTTAATGATTTTGCCGAATTATGAATTTTTAATTTAAAAAGTAAAAAAAAAATATCTTTGGCAATGAAATAATAAGCAACAAATTATTTTTATTCTTGATTCGAACTTCTTGGTGACCTATCGTCGGAACTTGTCATTTCTAAACTTCTATCCAAACTATTTCCAAAAGAAACAGAGTTTTTTGGACCTACTTCCCGGGCTTCTATTTGTTCATTCCTTGTCAGAAGAGGTTTGCGAGTAATCAGTCTAGTTCACAGATTTAATTTTATTTTTCGTATTCTTCTAATCAGTTGGTTTCAATCAAAATTTTTATTTATAATCATAAATAATGTTTCATAAATTATATTCATATTTATTATATTTTCATACAATGTTTAAACATTTGAATGTGTCTAAAATTTGTATAAATCGAATCTTGCCTGAAAAATGACAACTCGAGATTTTCCGACCCCCCAGCTATAACACAAGTGGGTTCATAGCTTCCGACAATCGAAAGCATCGCATAGCAGACTATTTCCGGTTTATAAAATAAATCAACTACATAAATGAAATAGTTTGGAACCACTGACAAGACATCAGGTATGGCTTTGATCGGGCATACAATGCTGTACTTGAGAGCTTAGAAACCTCAGTTTGTATAACTTAAAAGCCAAAGGAAACATATACTATAAAAAGTATTGAGCGAAATAATTTCACTCTAACCTCCAAAACGTTATTTTATTTTGTCTTTTGTTCTGCTCTACAGTACAGAACTGCCTGAGCTTATCTTGAAAACAAGTTGTCTCTGAGTGAAGCGCCGTTAAAAAGGTTTAAATGGAATTGTGAAGTAAAGAGTCTGGCGTTGAGCGGTATTCGGTGACACAGGTTACCTCATTTATAATGACTCTCGAGATATAATTCTCTAATCCTAAGAGATATCCTGCAGAGATTGTTATTTGAATTTCCAATCCTACAGACTTACAGCGAAGAAATATGAGATCTTTAATTATTAACAATTTAACGACGCCGGCCCTCTCGGAGGGAAGCTTAATCGGAAATTCCTGCCAAAAATTAGAATGTGTTTATACCACAAAACTTATTTAAGCAAATTTTTGACACCACTTTATGTCAACCTCACTCTACTGATTATTTGAACCGCACCGATAGCTGAAATATGCAAATCCCAAAATTTAGAACATGAAACAGGACTTTTAATAATAACCATAGCAATACCATGCAAAGAAGCCGGCAGAGTTCCGAATAAAAAGCTGAATAATTTTTTATTTCATATATTTCTAACAAAAAATTATTACCATAAAATAATAATCAAAATTTGAATCGTTGCGCGTCGTTCATTTTGCGAAAATGTCGAATTTTTCATTTCAGCCAGCCGAAGTAGATTCAAAATCATGTAGCGCAGAATTAAGGCCGATGTGAGCACAAGGGTTATTGAAGAGACTCCAAAAATAACACCCAAGCACCAAACTATTATTTTTGCTTTCCATGACTAAAACAGTGTTTAATTTATGTATACGGAGACATTGTTCTATCCAAAAGTTTTTCGCTTAAAAACATAAACGCTGGTGATATGCCACAAGTATCGCAGGCGTAACACTATCAGAGAACACCAAACTTCTAGATGACCGAATTTTCTGGGACCTGACTTCCCGATGATAAAATTTCCCGACCGAATTTCTCGCCCAAATTATCAAACCCCTCTCCTATTATCGCCAATGACTGAACTCCTTGAATCAAATTTCCGATACGAAACTGGCGGATAATGAATGACCAGTTACTTTATTTCTCGTCACCAAACTTTAAACAGTATGTGTTATTTTTACTTGCGAAATAAAAATTGTAATTTAGCTAATCACGGACAATACAAAATGGTAATTAGGTGGATTAAATTTTCAAACCCTTGCATCGGCTATAGCTTGGCGTTCAAAATAAAATCCACCTAGTTACAATTTTTAATTGGCCATAATGACCTAAATGACAATTTTCATTTCGCAAGTAAAAAAACACATACTGTATAATATTTTTTGAAGAAAACTGATATCAATTACGGAGCCTCCTGATTGTTTTTTGCTACATTTTCAGCCGAATTTTCAAAATAATTCGGTTGAAAACGACTCATTCCATTAGGTTTTTAGATAGCTCAAACCAGGCTTGTAANTTTAAACTGAATTTAATATTTTGCCGAGATTATGAATTTTTAACTTAAAAAAGTAAAAAAACAAAATACTCTTTGGCAATGAAAATAATAAGCACATCAAATTTATTTTATCTGATTGAACTTCTTGGTGACCTATCGTCCTCGGAACTCTGTCATTTCTAAACTTCCTATCCAACTATTTCCAAAGAAAACAGAGTTTTTTTGGACCTACTTCCGGGCTTCTATTTGTTCATTTCTTGTCAGACAGAGGTTTGCGAGTAATCCAGCTCAGCTTCACAGATTTAATTTTATTTTTCGTTTTTCTTCTACATTCAGTTGTTTCAATCAAATTTTTATTTATAATCATAAATAATGCTTTCATAAATTTATTCATATTTATTAATTTTCTACAATGTTTAAACATTGAATGGTCTAACAATTTGTATAAATCGAATCTTGCCTGACAAATGACAACTCGAAATTTTCCGACGCCCCCAGGCTATAAACACAAGTATTCATAGCTTCCGACATCGAAAGCACTCGCATAGCAGACTTTTCCGGTTTTACAAATAAATCAAACTACATAATAAATAGTTGGACAATCCACGACAGCTCAGTCATGCGCTCTTGATCGGGCAAGATGCTGAACTTAGCAGCTTAGAAACCTCAGTTTAGATAACTTAAAAGGCCAAAAGGAATACATATACGTATAAAAAAGTATTGGGAAATAATTTCACTCTAACCTCAACAAAACGTTATTTTATTTTGTCTTTTGTTCGTCTCTACAGTAAGAACTGCCTGAAGCTTATCTTGAAAACAAGTTGTCTCTGAGTGAAGCGCGCGTTAAAAAGGTTTAAATGAATCTGTGAAGTAGAGTTATCGTTGAGCGGGTATCGTGGACACAGGGTTACCTCATTTAATAAAGACTCTCGAGATTTAATTCCCTCTAATCCAAGAGATAATCGTGCAAAGATTCGTTATTTGAATTCTCCAATCCTACAGACTTACAGCGAAGAAATATGAGATCTTAATATTAACAATATTAACGACGGCCCTCTCGGAGGGAAGCTGTAATCGGAAATTCTCCTGCAAAAATTTACGAATTGTTTATACCACAAAACTTATTTAAGCAAATTTCTGACACCCACTTTATGTCAACCTCACTCTACTGATTATTTGAACCGCACCGATAGCTGAAATGCAAAACTCCCAAAATTTAAGAAAACATGAAACAGGGACTGTAATAACTAACCATAGCAGAATACCATGCCACAAGAAGCCGGCAGTGTTCCGAATTTTAAAAACGTCTGAATAATTTTATTTCAATCATTTCGAACAAAAAATTATTACCATCTAAATCAATAATCAAAATTTGACATCTGCGCGGTGCGTCATTCTGCGAAAAGTCGATTTCATTTCAGCCAGCCGAAGTAGACTTCAAAATGCATGTAGCGCAGAATTCAAGCGCCCGATGTAGCAAACAAGGGTTACTTGAAGAGACTCCAAAAAACTTAACACCCTAAGCACAACTATTCATTTTTAGCTTCAGACTTCAAACCAGTGTTTATTTATGTCATACGCGAGGAACATGTTCTATCCAAAAGTTTTCGCCTCATAAAAATATAACGCTGTGATATGCCACGACAATATCGCAGAACAGACGTAACACTATGCAGAGACACACCAGAACTTCTCTAGATGACCGAATTTTCCTGCGGACCTGAACTTCCCGATGATAAATCTTCTCGACCGAATTCTCGATGACCAAACCAATAAACAAAACATTATTCACAAGGCGCCCAAATTTATCAAACCCCTCTCCTATACGCCATGACTGAACTCTGAATCACAATTCCGATACGAAACTATGGCGATAATGAATGACCAGATACTTATTTCTCGTCACCAAAACTTTAAACGTATGTTGGTTATTTTACTTGCGAATAAAAATGATTTAGCTAAATCACGGACCAATACAAAAATGGTAATTAGGTGGCAATTAAATTTTCAAACCTCGCATCGGCATATAGTTGAGCGCTTCAAATAAAATCCACCTAGTTACAATTTTTAATTGGCCATTACATGACCTAAAATGACAATTTTCATTTGCAAGTAAAAAAACACGATACTGTATAATATTCTTGAAGAAACTGTGATATCAATTACGGAGCCTCCTGATTGTTTTTTGCTACATTTTCAGCCGAATTTTCAAAATAATTCGGTTGAAAACGACTCATTCCATTAGGTTTTTAGATAGCTCAAACCAGGCTTGTAATAGGGAAGGGGAAGGGAACGTTCCCCTCTTCCCTTCCCCAAGAAGGGAAGGGAACCAAACTCAAGGGGAAGAAGAGGAAGGAAAAAAACAGGGGGATCCCCTATATTACCCTCAAAAATAAAAGATTTCAACTTACAGAATTAATTTTTAGTACATAATCCTGCTTTTGATTTGTCAAAATTACAGTTTATGTCTATTATATTATAAAGGGGGAAGGATTTTTATAATTTATAATCATTTTATTCAAAAAATGTTCATTATTGGGTTAAAAATATTAATTTCAGAGCTTCATTTTAAAAAGTAAAAATTCTAAGTATAACGTCAAAATTTGAGGTGAGCCGGTTCAAATTTCTATTTTCACCTTTTTATAAAAATTTTGAATTTTTAACATTACTATTGAATTTTGCAATTTTGTATGAATAGTATCTTTAGCATGTTCACCAATAAAAATACTTGTTTGATTTTTGTATGTTAGAAAACGCTACAAAGTTCAGAGCTGATAAAAAATTTAACTAGAAAAATTTTGAGATTATAATTTTTTTCAAAATGCTTAATCAAGGGACTCTTGGCGTTAGAATCTTTTATCTAATTTTTGACTAAAACTTCAAATGATGTCATAGAGCTTTCAATAATCGGCAAAAACGGATATATTAAAAATACAAATGTTTTCTTACTTCTGAAAATTTAGAAAAAGGTACGCTAAAGAGTAATAGACACTTAAGGGGTACATCAGTGTTTCACTTGCTTTCTTTTGAGCCATTTTTCGAAAAAATTGAAGAAAATTTTCTAAAAAATGACCAAAAAAATCATATTTCGAGTTTTGGCTGTCAATTGCAAAAAAGCTTGTGTTCATCTCTTACATATATTCTGAGAAGTACTTGATAAAAATTGTAGCCATTTTGCAAATATATTCTCGGAGGAGATAGATTTTGAAGTCTGAAATGGTGTACCGTTAGGTTATCTGTGACAATTTTAGCTCAATTTGATATACCGTCTGGGAGGAGATAGATTTTGCAGTTTTGAAAATGTCACCTTGTTACGATATTGTACCTATTGGTGTNATTTATAATCATTTTATTCAAAAAATGTTCATAATTGGGTTAAAAATATTGATTTCAGGGCTTCATTTTAAAAAGTAAAAATTCTAAGTATAACGTCAAAATTTTAGGTGAGCCGGTTCAAATTTCTATTTTCACCTTTTTATAAAAATTTTGAATTTTTAACATTATTATTGAATTTTGCAATTTTGTATAAATAGTATCTTTAGCATGTTCACCAATAAAAATACTTGTTTGATTTTTGTATGTTAGAAAACGCTACAAAGTTCAGAGCTGATAGAAAATTAAACTAGAAAATTTTTGAGATTATAATTTTTTTCAAAATGCTTAATTAAGGGACTCTTGGCGTTAGAATTTTGTATCTAATTTTTGACTAAAACTTCAAATGATGTCATAGAGCTTTCAATAATTGGCAAAAACGGATATATTAAAAATAAAAATGTTTTCTTACTTCTGGGGGTACTTAAAGGGGTACATCAGTGTTTTACTTGCTTTCTTTTGAGCCTCTTTTCGAAAAAATAGAAGAAAATTTTCTGAAAAATGACCAAAAAAATCATATTTCGAGTTTTGGCTGTCAATTGCAAAAAAGCTTGTGTTCATCTCTTACATATATACATATATTCTGAGAAGTACTTGATAAAAATTGTAGCCATTTTGCAAATATATTCTCGGAGGAGATAGATTTTGAAGTCTGAAATTGTGAAAGTTCGTCGGTTATTTGGCGTTCTAGAATTGGTTAATCACCGGATCAAAAAAAACTTGTGTTTAAAGTTTGATATACTACCGCGGTGTACCGTTTGGTTATCTGTGACAATTTTTGCTGAATTTGATATACCGTCTGGGAGAAGATAGATTTTGCAGTTTGGAAAATGTCACCTTGTTACGATATTGTACCTATTGGTGTGATGGTGAAAACTTATTTATGATGTACTTTTTCGCAACATTAAGGATATATGATAGTTTTCAGTTTATTTAACCGAGGAAATGTCAAATCAGAGTCGTATACCCCCTTAAGGGGGCGGTCATGTCTGATTTGCAATTTTGCAGAGCTATTTCAGGAAAATCTGAATATTGAGCAATAATTCCATAAAACCAATTTGTAGATCTATCCTTAATCTTGCGAAAAAGTACAACTTAAATCATTTTTGACCATTACACCTTAAGGTACAGTATTGTAACAAGGTAACATTTTCCAAACTGCAAAATCTCCTCCCAGACGGTATATCAAATTGAGTTCAAATTTTCACAGATAAGATAACGGTAGTATGTCAAACTTTAATCACAAGCTTTTTTTGATCCGGTGACTGAACAATTCTAGAAAGCCAAATAACCGACGATTTTTCACAATTTTAGACTTCAAAATCTATCTTCTCTGAGGATATATTTGCAAAATGGCTCAAATTTTTATCAAGTAATCCTCAGAACATATCTTAGAGATGAACACAACCTTTTTGCAATTGAAAGCTTAAACGGAATCAAAAAATGGGAAAGAGACGGGGAAAGAGCCAACAGTTGGGGGAACTTTCCCCTTTACAAGTCTGGCTCAAACTGCGCACAACTATTATGAGATGAACAAAGTAAAAATGGTCCAAATTAGATCATTCTTTCCAATTTTTTGAACAAAAACTGATAATAAAACAATTTCAATAATCTTCAAAATAATCAACAAAAATGGTCCGATTCGAACTAATTATTCAAATTTTATTATTCCCTCAATATTTGTCCTCAGTTTGAGCTATCAAAGAATGTTATCGAATCAGTCGTTATGAACCGCCGAATTTTTTAAAATTGTTGGCTTAAAAGATGAAAAATACGACCAGGAGGCTCCGTAATCGATATATGGACATTAATTGAATATTTATTTAAAACAAATGTAATTTAAATAAGTAAGACCATAATTATCTACCGATTAGATTGAAAAGTTAAATTTTCTGAATTCAAATCAAATAAACTTAAAGTAAATGTTTTTTCAATTTCGGTTCCCGATAATATGGTTCAGCAAGTTCGGTTCGTGAAGCTCGATATCGCCAAGTTTTCTCGAAAAGTTCTATTTATAAAATTTGGTATCAGGACCGGTTGCTTTGGTCATTAGAAAAGTTCGGTGCGTCAACAGGTCTCTCCAGAACGTTCCCTATTAAGATTGTCGCGTGATGTCCGTCATCCAAAAGTGACTTTCACGAAAGCTTTTGCCCGAGTTTTCTGGAAATTTGGTGTACTCTTCTAGACTCGAAAACATTACATGCAAAATTTAGGCGTCCAAGTTTTTTGAAGATGTTTTCAACGTAACAAGATTTGAAGAAAAATAATACTTTGAAAACAAATACGGAAAATACTAATGTCTCAAAACAATTCGAATAAGTTGTAAAATCTGACTAACCTCGCCACTATTAATTTGCTTCAGATTGACAAAGTACATTTCTTCCTCTATAACTCCAGAGCGACTTTAATAAGTTTATTTTCTTGATCAATAATACAACTTGTGTATTCTACACAATTTTCAACAAATTGAAAAAAACATTTTACGATAACATTTGTGTTTTCATACTTTTTTTCAATCCGATTTCATCGTTATGATTTTTAAACTGTTCCTTTTTAAAAATGGTTCACTTTCGTCAAATTGAAAACTAGATATTGATAAGACGATAGCTAAACCCCAAATACTGAGGATGTAGCAGATGATGTGTTTATGGCGAAATAAATTTCTTCGGCAAATACATAAATATCTGTAGAAAATAATCAAAAAGCTGATAGATGATTTAAATAAAAACGAAAAGATTGCCAATATTTGAAAGGTTTCAGAAATATTGTTCATCGAGCTTCTCCATGATACTATTTTGGACACGAGAAGCAATAATTCCTAAAATTGGCTTCACATGATTTTCGTATAAATCAATGAAACACATAAGTGTTATTTTTAAAATCCAGCTTTGAAAAAAATAACGTTTAAAAGCAGTTTTTTGTGTGTGTGATTTTTTTGATTATTTTATAATTTTCCGAAATGCTGCAAATGACGCGATCGTCAGCCATGTGGTAAAAGTTGTTGATAATGATATAACCTGGTGAATTTGAAACCATTTGTGATCAAGATCAAACGACTGTCTCATAGACAATTTTCAAAAATCAATTCCTTATTTGATGATCAAATTATGTTTTGAAACCATTTAATTACTTTCTGGAAATGTCTTCGAAACATAAAATGCGTTATTTTTATCATTTTAAAAAGACTTTCAGGTGACGAAATTATTTCAGTTTCAACTTGATACACAAGTGCAGGGGTAATTTTTTTGATGATTATGCAAAAATTGGTTATTTATTTCTTGTTCAGAGGGAGTGAACACAAAAACCGTTTGAATGTACTAAACTGGGTAATTACTGTCCATGATTGGCCGACAGGCGGCTTCTACACTCACTCCTCGCTTGAAATCCCAATTTCACACCACACTGATATCTCTCTCTGGATTTTGTGTTCACTCCTTCTAAACAAAATACGAAGCATTTCATATTTTCAAATTAATCTCACACAAAAAATTATATATCCATTTGTATGAAAACAATCAATTTGTTAAATTACAAGCTATATAAAAATGCGAAACTTGATTTTAACATAAATGCCTTCCGTAATCTTGTATGTAGCAAAATATCGAATTAATTCCAGAAATCAAATCAGCAACGGCTAAAGATGTTATAAAAGTGTTTGCCATAGTAATTTGACAATATCGATTCAGGGCATATAAAGTCAAACTATTTCCAGTAATTTGTACAAATGCGATTAATTCCAATGCAACTCGAACTGTCCAAAATTTAACTAAAATAAAATATTCAAAACTTATTAAATGGTATTCCAAGTTGATTGACATATTATATGATATCAATGATGAATCTCACGTCCACAATCGTGCCGTATAAGGGGGGGAATCGACTCTGATTTGACATATTTTCGATGAATTATATTAAAAACTAAAGGCATGAGAAAAACTGAAAAACCCATTCAGTAGATCTATTCTTGATCTTGCAACTTAGTACATCAATTGGTGTTTTCGATGATTACACTTAAAGTTACGGTATCGTAACAAGGATACCTTTTAGTAATTTCAAAATATATTTCCTCCGATATATCTAAATTATCTCCACTTTTCACAGAACACATATCGATAGCATGCGAAATTTAAAGCATAAGCTGTCTTTGATCTGATGTCTGACCAATTCCAGGACGGCAACTAGCATTCCCAGGACGTTTTATAGCATTCCCAAACTTTTAAATCTATCTCCTCTGAGAATAAATTTTCAAATGGCTCACATTTTACTGCGTATTATTTAAAACATTTATAAGATTTAAGCACAGGCTCATCTTAATTTGATGATTATAATTCATAATATAATTTTTTTGTTCAATTCCCAAAAAAAATTCAAAACAAAATGTAACGTGATGAAACTGAAAATACCACTGAAATCAACCTGACAATTAACTGATAAAAAATGTTCGCACCACATATCGAAATTTTAAACTTAGGCACTTCAAATTAGCGAATTATGTTTGGAGCTTCAAAATACGCAAAAAAAACAAAAAAAAGCAAACAAAAAATTCAAAAATTTTGATTTTTTTATTGTTATTCGGTTCGTTTTTTGCTTTAAAAATATATACAATCGATTTTAGGCATTTTTCTAATATAATACAGGCAGAAAAAACAGAGTCGCATACCTCCTTAACTCGATGATCGCAAATATTTAATTTTTTAGCCTCAGTTAGTGATGGGTGTTTAGATAAAAAGACTGATTTCACAATTGAAAGCCACGCCAAACCCGAGATTGCTTGCCAAGCTAAGCCAGAGATTGCTTAGCTTGGGTTTTTCTTAGCTTTGTTTTTGGCTTGGCTTGGTCTTTGGCTTGGCTTGGTTTTTTTGCTTGGCTTGGTTTTTTGAGTTGATTTTTTCGACACAATATTTTTCGCTTTTTTAAAGAGATAAACCGAATTGCAGCACCAAAGCCCAACAACCGAGTTTGCTGACCACAAAGTTTTTCTGGCTTGCCGAGGCCTGATTAACTCTGTTATTTTGAACAAAAATTGTATAATATAGCGAATAATCGAGTATAGTTGACTGTATATATTGTTATATATTCATTATTTGGCAGTATTTTGGGAATTTTATTTGAAAAAATTGGCAAGGTCGGGTTACATAAAAATTTGACCCCGCTGTGATCATATTACAGAAAACATGCTTCGGGGTTGTCATGGATCACAATATCAATTGCGGTGTCGCATCTGAACAATTCTCCAAATTTTTTCAAATTCGACCAATTGAGGGCCGAAATTGAGTCATTTCATTAAAAATAAAGTATCAGGTGAAGTGAGCAACTGATCAATTGCAAATTTGCTCGTTTATTTGAATCTAGGGAAAAATATTTGTCATTTGGCAATCAAGAGCAACTGGGCTTTTTATTTATATGATAATTTCAGACCTCAAAAGAACCTTAAAAAGTTGTTTTTCAGAAAAAAACTTATTTTTATGATTTTCACCCAGAAATGCTATCGATTATTTTTAACAATGCTTACTATAGATTTCTGTTCTCCCGTGCGCAACCCTAGTGATAACCTATAAGTTATAGGTTATTACCTATAGAGCTACTAAAATCTGAAGATGCCATGCGGAAAATTTTTTGGGAAATATTTCAAAACATTTTCGCGCTAGAAAGCGCCACGTTTTATTTTTTTTTCGGGAGAAGTTCCAGAGTAAAGAAAAGAGTGAGATTTCAGCAAAGAGCAGGTGATTAATACCATAAGCTTCTCACACAAGCTTTTTTTAATTTTGACATATACTTTAGCCACAATTAGGACTTAAGATATAAAAATCGGAGACGCAAAAACGAAACAAAATTTGTTTTCAAGACAAAATAGACCAATTTGCACAAAACACTCCATTTCTGAAAACATTTCATTCACAAAAATAAAGAAAGATGGTAAAAATTCCCGGATACGACATCGCTGATGCTCCGAAGCCAATGGAAACGAAATTTGCCTGTGCTCACTTTATTTAAGGGAGTACTGGTCGCATTTTAAGGCCAAAAACAGGGTTTTCAGCGTCGCCTCAATGAAGTACTAGAAACAGCACGAACATATGTATTTCAGTTTAAGGATAATTGAACAATAATCTTGCTTTCACAAANATGTTCAAGTCTCTAAATGCAACCAGTACTCCCTTAAGTCCAGCTTTATTATTATGGCAACTATGTCGATGGCATTCTCACTTAACTTGCCTGGAGATAATTTTTCGCTGAAATCACATTTTTCTTGCAAGAACGTTTCATTTAATGTCTGATTTTGAATGATAATCTCTTGTATAAAACTCATACCACGAATAGTAAGCTCAATCTGAGAAGAATAAGTTTTTCCTGAAAATAAGTTCGGAGCCAATTCCTTAATTTTGATAGAAAAAAATATGATTTTACGATAAAAATTAAGAGATATATTACTTTGAATTAGGTTGATGTTAGACCAAAAGTGACACGTTTTCTCATCTATATCAATTACTTCGAATCAAAAATCACTGAAAAATCATATCAACTATCACGCGTAAAGTTAAAAATGGTCATTTATTTGATGCCATTTCCGGAAAAATATCGCCTGATTAAAATTCATAAACTAAAATTGCAGATAACTTATTATTTTTGTCCTCATTTTCGAATAATTAAGTTTTGCACGAACAATTCAATTAGATTTTTTAAATTGAACGGGCTTATATATGAAAACAACTAAATAATACAAATTGGAACTTTAAAAAAGTTGCTCACATGTTAACCCCTGTTATTTAAAAAAAACCTGACTTCACAAGTCAGGTCACTTGACTCAGGGGGTAAATAATTTGAGTATTTCAGTTTCATCTCGACTCGAGATTCTCGAGTCAATCAAAACCTTAAAACAATTGTGATCGAAGATTGTCGATCAATTTGTGAGCTACATCAAGTGAGCAAAACAAAAGTAACGAGTACTTCTTGAATGTTTTAAAGCAACAATTTACTACGAAATCAATGAATCAAATAGTTTTCCTAAAATAATAGATACTCACAGTGTGAGTCTCGTACAAAACATATTTGTTTTCCAATCCTGGCCAGAACCTCCGTTAAATTTATTCTACAATGTATCTGACTGGTAAAAATGAAAGTTGACGATATATGGATCAACGGCCCTCAGAGTATAAATCCTAACTATTTGAAAAATGCGAAATCTGAGCATTTGATTGGTTGATTCTTTCCTAATCTGACAAATGAAATCGGCCTATTCCTATTCCCACGGTTTTGATTGGGTGCTAACATCTTGCGTTGTTTGTATCATTAAAATAGTTAGGATTTATACTCTGAGGGCCGTTGATCCATATAATATGCGACGAAGGCCATACTAACTAGGAATGCTCAAGAAACGTTTCGTCGGTGAAAGATAATCAGGTTACTTTTCGGGAACATTCTGACTTTCAAGCTAGAAGGACAACCTAGTTTGGGCAAAAATTTAAACTTAACGATATTTTTTGCGACCATAACGGATGAGTCATTTATGACCGTGTTCATAAAATAAGTGTTTCATATTTCACTTTCACACATAAATAAAATACAATTTGACACAAATTTGAATTGAAAATCTCCACATTACATTTAAAATTACTAAGTTACTTTTTCGATGACAGAAGGAAACAAAGATGTTTTGCTTGAGAAAATGTATTCGTAAGTTGTTTAAAAGTTTTTTTGAAATAATATCACTGTTTTGTTATTATTGATATAATCAGTACATAAAATGTACAAGATTTCAAAGGGTGGTCAACGCTGTATTAGCAAAAAACAGACTTTTCTAATGAAGTTAACTAGTCAACTAAAAACACGACGCTCAGAATTAAGTCGTCTTCAAATTCGAAATCCTTAATTCTACCTGAGTTTATGATGTATAAAATTTAATTACTTTTTTAACAGAACAGAATACGTACGATACAAACACTTTCGACAATAATTTGAATATTTTTCTTGTATGTCGCTTGTATTTGGCAATAAAGAGAATTTTTTAACCTCAATTTTACTGACAAAAAAATATGTTTCAATAAATACTGATAATTTTAAATAAATATATTGAGTACTTATCAGGGCACATATCAAATTTAAACTATACCAATGATCTTTAATAACTTCAGTTAAAATAAAAAGAACATTTAATCGAAATTGAGTGATTTTTTATGTTCTTCAGAATTTACGTTGACCACCCCAAAGTAAATACGGAAGAATCGATATTTGGACAGAATAATTTAGTGGGAATTATTGAGTTATAAATTCATCGTGGAAATTCAATTTTTTTTTGAAATTTATTCCAAGATTTCGAAGCAAAAATTGTCGAGTTTATTTAAAGACAATTAAATTTTATATTTAATTTCAGAATTAAAAAAGATGATTTGCTTGAAATAATGTATTTGTTTATTTTTTTGACCAGTGTATCGACCCAAATTTTGAAAACGAGTGATTACGGTCCAAATGTAATTTGAATTTTTCTCAGATATCGTCGACGATATGTGGAAAAGGAAATCCGGTCGACAAACTACTTCAATGAAACAGGTCCTAAAGTCGACTTAGAAGAAAATATAACATCAATGCATTATTTCGGAAGCAAAGCTCTTGAAGAAGCATTCGAAAAAGTAAATTTTACAGGTGTTGGAAACATCTTAGATGCGGGTTCGGGCTTTGGAGGCTGTGCTAGATTTTGGGCAGAAAAGTTAGGGAAAACCCAGAAAGATTCGGTTTATCATTTTATGACATTAAAAATGACAATTCGGTCAAAAAACTCTAAATTAACAAGCTAATTTGTTACTTGTCATACGTTTTCAAACTGAAATTTACCCTCACAGGCATTAATGATTTTGCGCGCCTATTTTTCAAAAATAAATTATTGAATTTATATTTTTCCTAAACCAAAGTGTCTCTCGGAAATAGGGTGTTCACACCAAATTTACTTCGGCTTCTGGAAACATTTTATCTGATTAAGTTCGTAGATAACTTACAATAACCACACATGTTTAGTCAAAACATGGTCCGAATCATTCATTTTTTATCGGAATATATTTGTTATTTATAAAAAGCTTTAAAAGAAAAAAGTTGGAAAATAGTCCTATCTAGTTTATTTTTCAAATTTGTTACGTCGAATATGTTTGGTCATTTTGAGCTTTCAAATTACTTATTAGTAATAACTCACTCGGATTATTTGTTCCTAAAGCAGAAAATTTATTGATCAAATTACTGATTGTTCAATCGCTAAGGACCCATAAAAATTGCTCCACGATGATTTCAAGAAACCTTTAGAAGTGACGGCATGCGAATATAGCCCTGAATTTATTGAGGTGAGTGAAATTCTGACGAAAGAATTATCCAAAGACTGTCAAGATAGAATTGTTCATGTTTGTGGTGATCTCACGACTCAAAAATTTGATGATGAATTCGATGGCGTTTATTCATTTTTGGTTTTTCTCCATATACCAAAAAGGTAATTTATTAGCAGATGGTCATAGATTTTGCTTCTCACAATGTTAAAAAAATTAAGTTTGCTTCCAAAATTATTCGAAAATCTTTCAAGTCAAATGAAGTCAGGCGCAATTATTTTCATTGAAGGAAAAGTTACAACGAGCACTCAATTTTTTATTAAATTTGCTAAGAAATTTTTCAGAAACTCAAATTATGATTTCGAATTTCGTTCCATCATAAATCATGATCAAATGTGGAGTTACGGGCTCGAAAATATGTTTATTTCTCAAATTTTTTAGAATTCGAGACAAAATATGAAAACAAGTTTTGACTCATATCGACGATATGATAAGGTCCAAGTCAGACGATTGTGTCCAATTTTTTGAAGAAAACCTGATAATGGAACAATTTCCGTGATCTCAGAAAAAAATCTAAAAATGGTCCGATTCAGACCAATTTTATCTTATTTTATTATTTTCTTTATATTTAAGTCAATTTCGGTTATCTAAGAACTTAATCGAATGAGTCGTTTTCAAACACCGAGTTATATTGAAAATCTGGCTAAGAAACTAGCTGTTCCAGAAGCACGCGTTATGAATCTTATGAGTACCATTATAGGTATAATTAGGGTTGCGAGCCCAAATTGTACTAATAGAAAAATTTTGTGTTTTGAATTGCAATCGATTTATTAATTGCTATAATGACTATTGCATCCTCATCTCCCCCCGCAGTTCATAAGAAGACAGGTTTTGGAATTTTCAGTAAAATCAGCAAATTTCTTAACCAAATTGTGAATTTTCGCTGATTTTAACTTTATACAGATTTCTATGCTGACGATTTAACGGAAAATTTGAAATCCATCGGAAAAGATTTCATTGGTTTCGATGATTTACCCACGAAAACTGGTAGGTTATTTTTTTATTTGATCTTATTTACAGTCGCGTTAATTTTTTAAGACACAGTTTGCAAGAATGTCCATTTTTTAAATGGAATCAGAAATACGACATTATATAAACTCGAGTTATAAAACTTGAGTTGCCTTGTGCAGCAACATAACAATTGTTCATGGTTCACTATAAGGCAATGACTAATCTTTGATTGAAACAATGACAGTTAAAAATAAAATCATAATTTTTCCACAATTATTTAAGTCCTAGCTCGCTATGATTGCTTTCATTAAAAAAATAACAATCATTTATTTTTATTTATTTCTCATCTAAATTTTTATGCTGATTGCGAATGAATATCTTGTTTCGATGGAGTGGACCCAAAACGAAAAAAATGTACAAGACAGTGAAATAAGCGACCCTGATGGGCCGACAATCGGCCCGCACAATCACTCGTTGATTAAGATCCTTATCTTAAGATCTCTATCACACTCACATATTATTTTTGCAGTCTTAACATGATATCTTTATAAATATTTTTAATTAGTTATACCTGTTTTTCGTCATTTAAAATCAGAAAAACATGAAAATTGACCAAAATGTCGTGTTTATGCTTATTTTTGCCGTCGAGCCCAACATTAATTGGCTATAAATTATAGCTTTGAGCTTCACCAGAAAATACTAAAAAAGAGAATACTTAACCGAAAGCTTAAAGCTGCGTTAACAATTTGTAGCCTTTGGCTTTGAATTTAACAAAATTCGTTTATGCTGTCAGTATTCTTTAACATTTTGGGAGAATTGCTTTGCCCAAGTGTGATTTACTTTTAGTGTAGGTTCCATGTTTTTTATATCAAGCCTAACTTCTTTAATGATTAACCCTTTTTGAATGATTTATCGTGTGTAAGTTGCAATTTTGATAATTCAAAAACCCTGCAAATAGTTTTATAAGATTTAGCTTAGAAATATCAAACAATATTGCATGAGTTCAAATTAGACATGTGGTCCGTCCAACATATACATGCCAAATCAAATCAAATACGCAGCAGTGTTTAGATCACGAAAATAATAGAACAGATCCCGAAAATAATATATTTTTGTTATACCGTATAACTTATCAATTAAAACTTATACCTCATTATTTATGCGACATAAATTATGCCTTACGGTTTGTTTTTATCTGTATAACATTTCCACAAATTATATTTTGGAAGTTGAAATTACAACAAATATCAAATTTGAAAAATTTGACGAAATCAGCTGAGAATTCAATGAAATTTTGAAATTTTTCGCAAATATGACATTTTATAATAATAAATACAGAAGAAACTCAGTGATTACAGATTATAAGATCCTTGAATTTACTTGACGAACATAATAATCTGTATTTCTACGTTTTTCAAACCTAATAAAATTGCCGCGTGGACTCTTAAAGGGGTGGTAAATCCGATAAGAGCTGATTTTCAACACATTGAACACTATTTTGAGCACAAAAGAGAGGTTTAACTTGGATCCAGATCAACTACAGTGGTTGACCAATTAAAGCCACGACGGCTTGTGCCAAAAACTAATTGGTTTCAACTGGTCAGGGGGGTTTTAAGTGGTCCCAGGCTACGAAAGGTTCGACCGTATAACTTATACGTGATCACAAGCTAGGAGAGGTTGTAAGTGCTCACAGAACAGGAGGTTTTATATTTTTCCGAACACGGTCATCGGAGCATCAGTTATAGATTTTTTCTGAGAGATTTTAATTATTGTTAGAATATAAAAAAAATCTCGTTCTTGCATTTTTAGACCATCAGTTAAGAATTATTCCGGAAACTTTAATTTCTCTGAAAATTTACAAAAACGGGAAAAACTGTTACCTTCCAAACGATCGGCTGATACCCGGTTAATTGTGGCATGTAAAAGTTTTATTATGGAAATTTGTAATTTCCGGTTAACGAATACATTTAGTTGCGGCAATAGACAACACACGAGCTTTCAATCAAAAATGTTTCCCATTGCTACATTTATAACTACTAGGTATAACATTTTTTTAATTAAACCGAATTAAAAATTGATGAGCTTTTGATTAATTGGAATCATTTTCAAATCAGAATAAAAAATTTAAAACATTTTTCACAGGTTTTTAACTGAAAATAAATTCGCGCTCAAAATGTAAGTAAAAGAAGGCCCCGAAATTGGTATTTTAGTTTGCTTATTTAGCTGGGGTTGTAATTAAGTTATCATAAGATCCTTAAACAGGCCTCGGCAAGCCACCAAAGTCAAGCCTGGCTTGCCGAGGCCTGTCCTTAAATGCCGTTCGCTCATACCAATTAGGAATTTGTTTTCAGAGTGCGGTTTTTTTTCGATAATTCTAGAACTTATTTAAAAGATTAAGTTGGAATCAGTAATAAAGAGCAGTTATTGCAAGTAAAATTTGTAGTATTTTGTCAGAATAAAACATTAGCAAAAAGTTTTAACAAAAACTGGTTAAACCGATCGTTGTGACTTAATTTGGTTTTCTGTTGAAGCATACCGTATAAACGGTGCATTTATCGATATGTGCACCGTATTTAAGTGAAGCTCGACCAAAATATAGAACACGTTTAGCAGGAGTGATGAAATTCACCTTGCTTTTTCTTTTTAATTATTCTTTTGGCAAAAAATAAGCATCTTTAAAAAATGTCAACCTGTTGTGACAGTTTAATGCTGGTATCAATAACTTTAGAGTTCAGCCATACCGTTAGCTACTTCTTACGAATTATGGTAATGTATGCGATCAAAGAATATGTCCGTCAACATGAGAACTTCCGAATTTATTATGCTCCTGAATTTTTTTTCTGAAAGCTTATCAATTTTTAATTTGTTTTAATTATAAAAATGTTATATAATTTATACAAAATTATACAGCCTGAGTTTTCTCGTTTACTGCGTTATTTTTATTCCGCAAAAATAAACCAATCAGATACATGTATTTCGGATATTGACCGAGCACCATTGAGTATTTCTGCAGAATAAAAAAAAATCAGTTTTACGAAAAAACTCAGGCTGTAAGTTAAAGTATATATCATATCTCGAAAAAACTAGTACACTTATAACTATAAAATGATGTTTTGATTTTTTGCGCTTATGCTGATATAAATTTGAAAACCTTTATGAAAATCTGAGGTCAACCTATCAGCGAATGTGAAAGTTTCAAAAATCCGAACTGAATTTATCGCATTTTCACCTCTCCACATAATTTCATATCCCGAATCGGGATTTCCGATAATTTAAGCTCAATAGGAATTATATTGATATCCTATTGATTATCCTATAAGTTGATAAGATATAATAGGGGGTTTTACGTTGTCAGCGGAAAAATCAGATATGCGCAAAAAGTGGGTATAAGTGGTCAGGAGGATTTTAAATTATGGAAGGCATTAAATGGTCAACTACTGTATTCCGATACCTCTGCCCTTTAATTTTCATGTTATATAATTCAAAAAATTCAACTTATGCATATTATGGCCGATCTCGAAATTATCGCATAAATCATTAAAACAAATCAATTCGTTCAATCGCTATGCTATTTTCATTCATCCTAATGAATCCTCATAAGTTCTTTCGTCGACAGAAAATGTCGTAAAAATTTCGAGCCATTTTTCAAAATTTTGCTTCAAATACAAAAACATTGCCTAACACTAAATAAAAACTTTATTCTGGGAGCCTCGATAAAAATAACTCGATTCCTTGACTATTTTGACAGTAGACTATTTTATAGTATATATTTTATACAATCACGATAAAACTAAAGTTTCAGTGAAACTCTTCGTGGGCTGCGATTTTTGCCTTTATTTTCTTCCAGAGCTTAAGTCATTTTCTTAGTCATTTTCTCAAAAATGGATATCAATTGTTTTTAAAAAACAATAACCTTTTTTCTCGAGGTGCCTCAGAGTTGAGAATTTTGAGAAAAAACGTGTTAAAAGTGAAAAAAGAGAGTGGACGCAACACGTCAATTATTTTTATTTAATATTTTTTGGACATACAGAGAAATCCCATGGATTAACATCAAACTTGGTCATCTTAAACAGAAAAAATCAAGGATTATTCTCATGCCAAAAATTCCTCAAAATTATGACGGTTTCAAGGTCAGCGAAAAATCAAATTGGTGTTGGCTGATGTGCCTCGAGGCTTATGTTTTCTATAACCAATCGGCGTTACTTATTCTCAAACCTACTCGATTCACGTTTGGGATTTGCTCTGCTTTGCACAACAATTGGGCTTACCACTCAATCTGACGACAAAATTTTATTTACAGCCTGCATATCAATTTCATTGTGTCACACAGCTCCTTTCCCTGCACGGCATTTATTAACTTGACTACTCTCTATGCTGATATTTATTAACTGATACTAAAGCGCGGTAATTTTTCGAGACCATAGCTTATGGCTTGTAAATTACACTTGAGTTGAATTACGGGAGCATTTAAACGTACAAGTCAATGTTCCATCTGTAAATTATTTTTATTATTTGTCTTTATGAAAAACGACGGGGGTATGTTTTTCAAACCAATTTTTTATATTATATAAGTGGTTAGACAATTGTCTATTCCTGTGAAATTAACACTCGCCATAACATTTTTATTGGTTGACAAGACATGCACCTGCCATCAAAAACTTTTGACGAACAAACAGACATACTGTATTTTGAAAATCATTTGTGAAACACCAATTTTTTTCATTTTTTTTCTCAAACAAATAACTTAAATTTATTTACAGCCTGAAATTTTATATGTAGCTCCCTTTTCCCTGCACGGAACGTAAACTGAACTACCTCTTGTGGCAATGTAAATATGGTATTACTTAAAATATCTATAAATTATATAATATATCAATGATATTATGCTGAATTTATTAATGATACTTAAGCGCGGTAATTTCGAGATCATACTATGGCTTGTAAATTACCCTTGAGTTGAAGACGGAGCATCAAACGTACAAGTCAATGTTCTAGTCGTAAATAATTTTTATTATTGTCTTTATAAAAAACCCGGGGTATGTTTGCTGACCAATTTTTATATCATATTATTATATCAGTGTTTGAAATTGTCTATGCTTGCGAAATAAACACACGCCATAAAATTTTTGTTGTTTTACAGGACATGTACCTGCCATCAAAAACTTTAACGAACAAATATTTTTTGACCAAAAGACAAGAAAATTCTTATTAAATCTGACTTCTGCTGATTTCTGATTTTCAGGCAGCGCGAGGATTATTTTTAGCTTTTGCTGCCTAAAATGCTCAGTAGTTTTTTTTTGGCGTGTAAACCAAGTTGTATATGTGTATATAAGGTTGACATGATCAAAAATCCTCGGATAAATCTGAGCTTTTGTTACTTTTAGACACCTTGAACATTATGTATAAAGTTGAAAAGTGATAATTGTTCTATTGTGCATTTTGGGTCGCTGAGTTTGAAATTTTTTTTACGACGTTTTGAATTTCAAATTTATCAACCTGTAGATAGTTAAAACTTTTTGTTCGTCAGTAAATTTGTCGTCAAAAGTTCTTAAGTTCAATTTTTTATTTATTTAATTAATTTTCATTTCCCGTTGATTGTAATAGTAAAAAAGCATGAAAATTAATGTATGTTGGAGTTATTCTTTGCTAAATAGCTTATCTCAGAAATTTGACATATTTGAGGTGATATGGGGATATTAAGTTTAGCTAGAGTTAACTCCAACATTAATATAGCAAGCTTTTAATGAATATTTAAAAAGTAATAATAAATAATATCTGAATTAACTCATGATAACAAATCATAGTAGGACTATATTTTTGTCGAAAATCTCGCTTTTCTCACTTAACCCCTTCTAAGATGCTAAAAGTGTTTTGTTCTTGAGTTTAATTATACAGTAGTTGATCATACATGTGTCAGTAAGATTAACTCGAATGGGTATTTAGCGCGATTTTATTTATTAAGGTTGAACTATTTTCATAAGTAATAGTATTTAGTGAATCCTTATTAATCGTTATGGTCATTATTTTCATGAAGGTAAAAGTTACAACGAGCACTCAATTTTTTATTAAATTTGCTAAGAAATTTTCAGAACTCAAATTATGATTTCGAATTTGTTCATCATAATATGATCAAATGTGGATGTTACGGGCTCGAAAATATTTTTATTTTCAATTTTTAGAATTCGAGACAAAAATGAAAACAAGTTTTGATCATATCGACGATATGATAAGGTCAAGTCAGACGATTGTGTCCAATTTTTTGAAGAAATGATTAATGGAAATTTCGTGATTCTCAGAAAAAAATTTAAAATGGTCCGATTAGACAATTTTATCTTATTTTATTATTTTCTTTTATATTTTAGTCATTTCGGTTATCTAGAATTATCGATGAGTCGTTTTCAAACACGAGTTATATTGAAAATTGCAAGAAATAGCTGAAATATTCACAGAAGCACGCGTTATGAATCTTATGAGTACCATTATAGGTAATTAGGGTTGGCCCAAGATTGTACTAATAAAAATTTTGTGTTTTGAATTGCAATCGATTTTAATTGCTATAATATTATGTATCCTCATTCCCCCCGCATCATAAGAAGACAGGTTTGGAATTTTCAGTAAATCAGCAAAATTAATTAACAAATTGTGAATTTTCGGATTTTAACTTTATACAGATGTTCTATGCTGAAGATTTAACGGAAAATTTGAAATCATCGGAAAAGATTTCATTGGTTTCGATGATTTACCCACGAAAACTGGTAGGTTATTCTTTTATTTGATCTTATTTACAGTGCGTTAATTTTTAAGACAGTTTGCAAGAATGTGCAGTTTTAAAATGGAATCAGAAATACGACTTATATAAACTCGAGTTATAAACTTGAGTTGCTTGTGCAGAACATAACAATTGTTCATGGTTCAATATAAGCAATGACTATTTTGATTGAAACATGATAGTTAAAAATAAAATCATTTTTTCCACAATTATTTAAGTCCTACTCGCTATGATTGCTTATTATAAAAAATACAATATTTATTTATATTATTCATTAAATTTTTATGCTGATTGCGAATGAAATCTTGTTAGATGGAGTGGACAAAACGAAAAAATGTAAAACAGTGATATAAGCGAACCTGATGGGCCGCAAATCGGCCCGACAATCACTCGTTGCTTAGATCTTATCTTAAGATCTCTATCACACTCACATTTTATTTTTTCAGTCTTAACATGATATCTTTAAATATTTTTAATTTTAGTTATACTGTTTTCGTCATTCAAATCAGAAAAACATAAAATTTACCAAAGTCGTGTTTATGCTTTTTTTCCGTGAGCCCACATTATATGGCTATAAATTATACTATGACTTCACGAAAATACTAAAAAAGAGAATACTTAACGAAAGCTTAAAGTGCTAACAATTTGTAGCCTTTGGCTTTGAATTTAACAAAATTCGTTTGCTGTCAGTATTCTTTAACATTTTGGGAGAATGCTTTGCCAAGTGTGATTTACTTTTAGTGTAGGTTATGTTTTTTATAAGCCTAACTTCTTTAATGATTAACCTTTTGAATGATTTTGTGTATAAGTTGCAATTTTGATAATTCAAAAACTTGCAAATAGTTTTATAAGATTTGCTTAGAAATATCAAACAATATTGCATGAGTTCAAATTAGACATGTGGTGTCAACTTACATGCAAATCAAATCAAATAGCAGCAGTGTTTAGATAGAAAATAATAGAACAGATCCGAAAATAAATATTTTTGTTATCGTAAGGTATACTATATTAAAATATACGGTATAGTATACTCATTATTAAGACCATAAATTATGCCTTACGGTTTGTTTTATCTGTATACATTTCCACAAATTAATATTTTGGAAGTGAAATTACAACAAATATACATTTGAAAATTTGACGAAATCAGCTGAGAATTCAATAAATTTCAAATTTTTCGCAAATATGACATTTATAATATAAATACAGAAGAAACTCAGTGATTAGATTAAAAGGGTAGGCTCCAGCGTCCGTCAATATACTCTATGAGTAAGGAGTATGAAGGTGTGGTGAGGCTTGCGGGGGAGAGAGCTAGTAGTCTAGCAAAAATAGCGCTGCAATGGGGCTAGTCTTGTAAAAACAATAGTCTCGTACTTTTCGATACTGTATTTTAAATATGTAAACAATGTATAATTATCTATTTGAGTTGTTATTTGTAGGCTGTCACCTTGTGTTATCAATATATTAAATTGTATAAGTTTACTCAAAGTTTATTTTTTTTCAACCTTATTAAACAAAATAGCTAAATTTACGTCAAATGATTTATATATCATATCAGGCAACTCATAAATTTTAAAATTAGAAACACATTAAATTCGAATCAGTTCATTTTTTGTCAAAAATATGAGCAAACTTTAACATTTTTCAGTGACTAATAAAAAAATAGTGAAATCGAATTATTTCAAACAGTTGTATTAAACCCTATTTAAATAAAAGAAAAGCTGAAACTTCTTAAAAGCTTTTTGAAATAAAAACAGCTGATAGGAATAGTATTTTTCTCAAAAATGATCTAATTGTTTTAAAAACAATAACTTTTTTCTCGAGGTGCTCAGAGTTGAGAATTTTGAGAAAACGTGTTAAAAGTGAAAAAAGAGAGTGAGCGCAACACGTCAATTATTTTTATTTTATTTTTTTGGACATACAGAGAAATCCATGGATTAACATCAAACTTGGTCATCTTAACAGAAAAATCAAGGATTATTCTCATGCCAAAAATTCTCAAAATTATGACGGTTTCAAGGTCAGCGAAAAATCAATTGGTGTTGGTGATGTGCCTCGAAGCTTATGTTTTCTATAACCAATGGCGTTACTTATTCTCAAACTACTCGATCACGTTTGGGATTTGCTCTGCTTTGCACAACAATTGGCTTACATCAATCTGACGACAAAATTTTATTACAGCCTGCATATATTCATTGTGTCACACAGCTCTTTCCTGCACGGCATTTATTAACTTGACTACTCTTCTGCTGATATTTATTAACTGATACTAAAGCGCGGTAATTTTTCGAGATATAGCTTATGGCTTGTAAATTACTTGAGTTGAATTCGGGAGCATTAAACGACAAGTCCAATGTTCCATCTGTAATATTTTTATTATTTGTCTTTATAAAAACGACGGGGGTATGTTTTCAAACCAATTTTTTTATATTAATATAGTGGTAGACAATTGTCTATTCCGTGAAATTAACACTCGCCATAACATTTTTATTGGTTGACAAGACATGCACTTGCCATCAAAAACTTTTGACGAACAAACAGACATACTGTATTTGAAAGTCATTGTTGAAACACCAATTTTTTCATTTTTTTTCTCAAACAAATACTTAATTTATTTACAGCTGAAATTTTATATGTAGCTCTTTTCTGACGGCACTTATAACTTGATACTCTCTTGGCAATGTAAATATGGGTATACTTAAAATATTCTATAATATTATAATATATCAATGATATTATGCTGATATTTATTAATGATACTTAAGCGCGTAATTTTCGAGATCATAACTAATGGCTTGTAAATTACCCTGAGTTGAAGTACGAGCATTCAAACGTACAAGTCAATGTTCTATTCGTAATATTATTATTATTTGTCTTATAAAAAACCGGGGGTATGTTTGCTACAATCTATTTTTATAATATTATTATATCAGTGTTTGACATTGTCTATGCTTGCGAATAAACACACGCCATAAAATTTTGTTGTTTTACAGGACATGTACCTGCCATCAAAAACTTTAACGAACAAACATTTTTTGACCAAAAGACAAGAAAATTCTTATTAAATCTGACTTCTGCTGATTTCTGATTTTCAGGAGCGCGAGGATTTTTTTTAGCTTTTGCTGCCTATAAATGCTCAGTAGTTTTTTTTGGCGTGTAAACCAGTTGTATATGTGTATATAAGGTTGACATGATCAAAATCATCGGATAAATCTGAGCTTTTGTACTTTAGACACCTTGAACATTATGTATAAAGTTGAAAAGTGATAATGTTGTATTGTCATTTTGGGTCGCTGAGTTTGAAATTTTTTTTACCGCGTTTTGAATTTCAAATTTATCAACTTGTAGATAGTTAAACTTTTTGTTCGTCAGTAATTGTCGTCAAAAGTTCTTTAGTTCAATTTTTTATTTATTTAATTTATTTTCATTTCCCGTTGATTGTAAAGTAAAAAAGCATGAAATTAATGTATGTTGGAGTTATTCTTTGCTAAATAGCTTATCTCAGAAATTTGACATATTTGAGGTGATATGGGGATATTAGTTAGCTAGAGTTTACTCCAACTATTTATATTTGTAGAATGCGTGATACCTTTAACGTGTGATTTTACTTTGTACATTTAAAAAGTATAAAGATATAGCATTTTAATGAATATTTAAAAGTAATAATAAATAATATCTTGAATTAACCCCTTCTAAGATGCTAAAAGTGTTTTGTTCTTGAGTTTAATTATACAGTAGTTGATCATACATGTGTCAGTAAGATTAACTCGAATGGGTATTGGCGCAATATTTATTAAGGTGAACTATTTTTATAAGTAATAGTATTTAGTGAATCCTTATTAATCGTTATGCTTGAAAATTGAAAACATTCTTAGTTACGTCTATATCTGCTATTATAATTATATTTTTAATTTCACTTATAATTTATTTAAATCTGTACACAAAATTAATTTAGGAATTTTCAGCTTCTTTGAATTTTCACCTTGGCCCTAACGAAGTCTTCAAATAAGCAATAAACTCACTATTAGCTAAGAATAAAATCTTATGTCTAATCAGTCATACAAAAAAAACTTTGTTGTCAGATTTCAATCAAGTTTCGAATTAGGATAATTGTTAATAATTGCCACATATGACATATCCCTTATTCACACTTTTGTTAATATCCCGGCTCTACTATTTAAAAACACATCACGTTTCCTAATAAGGACCGGAATATTAACAAAAGTGTGAATAGGGGATATGAGAGACCCTCAGACTCAGAGGCTCAGGAGACAGATCCTAAATAATCAAATGATTTAAACAACGCGGGATACTAGCACTCAATAAAAAACCTGGATTGCAGAAAAGGCCGAATTCGTTGGTCAGATTCGGAAGAGATCAACAAATCAAATGCTCAGATTCCGCATTTTCAAATATTCAGGATCTGTACTCTGAGACAGGCTTGTAAAAAAACTTGGCTTTTGCGTTGGTTTTCCATCCTTTTTTTGCGTAGGTTCAAGCAAAATAACGGAAAAAAATGGGGATTGGGATAGAAAATACGGTAGGAATCATCCCGTTACAACCTTGCTCTAAGGGTCTGGGATCCATAAAGTCAATAAAATAATTTAGAATATGAAACTTTTATGAAAAGTGCGGGATTTGAAATTATATCGTTCGAGGATACTGCGGACAAATGGGAGACATACGTTAAAGAAAGATCCGAAGCCTACACAAAAGTATATAAAGATAAAGTTAAATTTCACGGAGAGGAAAACGGACCAATCCAGTTTCGAGGATTTTTCAATGCAGTTTTGAACTACTTTCAACAAGGAGGAAAAGGTGCAAGAATTGTTGCGAATAAAATATAAGTTTATACGAAATATCATTTATGACAAATTTTAAACATCTGATTATAACTTGGAGAAATTAAATGAAATAAAATACTTCTCTTGAGAATGGTTTGAGGTCGTCAAATTTAGCTATCATTTTGGATAAATTTGACCATAAATAAAAAACACCGGAAATTTTTGTAAAAATTTCACACAAAGAGAGCGTTCGTAGTTTTGGACTTTTGTGCAATGCAAAATGATTAAAAAAATGGTGAGGTACGCCTGATATTGACGATTTGGAAGATTACGATCTTTTTTATCTTTGAAAAACATATTGGCAAAATAATCTTGTGACCGCGAAAACTAGCCAAAATTTGCTTTGAAATTTTCGGACTTAGTCTACTGGTTGAGTTTTAAATTTCTTACTTTTTTTTGCCAAGGAGAATTGCCTTCTTTTTTTGTTCGATCAAAACCTTGTAAAAATGAAAACTTTTGGTAAATTAAAAACTAACTCCTCCGTCAATACTGATGTATAACCTTAATATATGACATTTCAAATAAGTTTTATTTATTCATCTCAAATTCTGAGGCTCACAAAACATAAACAGCTTCAATTAAAACCTTGCATTTAAGCTTAGAGGCTGTTAATCATGGTAGAAAATAAGCTTTTCAAGTTGACCTTAGTAAATAACTTTTAAAAAAATGTGATTTTTGCATTTGTTGATTATTTAAGTTTTTTGAACTTTTCAACTCAATTTGATGCAATTTTTTTAGCCTTTAACCTCTCGAATCACAGAAAAAAAAAGATCCGCCAAGGCACCAGAGCTCCAATTGAAGCTCCAATTACTTTTGCAATAGGAAGTTGAAAAGTTATATTTTTGCATCAATCAATTCAAATTCTAGAATTTTGATTTTTAGTTTTAGAAAATATAGTTGGGAAACCAAGGTGTAGCATATCACGTGATACGTGCCCATCGTATTCTTCACAAATTTTGTTTTTATGAGTACCAACGCGAAAGTATTTGCCCTATGTCACACTTCAATCTGATTAGATCTATATATCATCAATCAAAAGTTATTTTGAAAAAAGTACAAAAAATGATGAAAAAATCGCGAATTTCTATAAGAAATGGCTTTTTTTTTCAAATGACAGCAGATTTATACACTTTTTATTATTATTTTCAAGTTGGTATAGTAATCGAGTGACAGTGTGGACACTTTTTGATCGATTATATAAATTTTTATAACAAATAATTTTTTTCATGGAATACTTAAATCGAAATTTCTGAAATTTCACTTCCAAAAACAAATATCTGTCCCAAGATACGAATAAAGTTGAAGCTTAAATGTTTTGCATGCACCAAACACTTTCCTAAAAACTGGCTTATCTCACATTTGTATTTGATGTCTAGTTTCGAAATGATTTTTCCGGAAGTAAAACTTCGGCAAAAAATCTGCAAAATTGAAATCTCCGTGATATTCGAACCATTTTCGGAATCATCGCAAAATTCTTTATAATGTATTTAGAAAAAACAATTATGTGACATTTATTTTCCTCATTTTAGAAGGTTTTTGGTAGGCTTGAGCCGATATATCGGCTCTGTGATTCCAAGGGTTAATACCCCAGTTTCCTCTGACCGTAAAAATGCTTTAATATTGCAATCTAGAATTAATCCAAGGCTTCAAAATTTTATGTTTTGCAAATAAAAATTCCATTTAGAATTTTTTTCAGAAAAGTTCGGTAACAAACATGGTTCCTTTTTCAGAGCATATCGGCAAAAACTTGGCAAGCTCGTTGTACGCAAAACAGTCGGTCGAAAACAAAACATCAATCATTCTGAAAATAAACAATTTGTGTCATTTATTCCACAGCAAATAATACTAAGTTATTCATAATCAGAAAAACTAATTAATCCAGCATTCGGTATCTGAAAAATAATTTAAACGTAAAATAGAACGTAATTTAGTTCTGCGGATTGTCTAGCAGACTATACGATCGAAATAATTTAAGGCCCTAAATTTATCAATGTTTTTTCAGATTGATTATTATATTATCAGCATGTTAATAAAACATTAATCAGCACGTCATTACTTCTTAACTTGAACACTGATAACGTGAATATCAACGAAAAACTTGACCACTTGTAATACAATATCTTGAACTTATTTACAGCATTTCAAAAATGATGAACAAATTGAAGTCAATTGAGCACATAAAGTGCACTAAAGTTCGTAAATTTTAAAACTTAAAAGCTGATTCTCAATTTTGTCCAAATATTTTAATCGTTATTTAAAAGCAACTTTATCGGATTCAAATGGCGGTGAGAAATATTATTTTAGATGATTGGGTTCAGTATTCATGGTCCAATAGTAAATTGTGAGTTCAAAAAATTAGATTCAACGTTTGATTAAGAGAGATCTGGTCGCTTGAATTAAATTTCTTTGATTAAAATGAACCATACAGGGATTAAGGATACTAGTCAGATTAATTGTCTTGAAGAACTTTTCCTGAACTTCTTTCAGAAAAATCAGAAATATTATTTTTCTTACTTTCGCTTGGCTTTGGCGGCTTGACTTGAGTCACATGCCACTAGATTGCCGAGTCCTGCTCTCACTGATGGTGCTGAATCAAAAATGGTTGAGCTCAAAATCTCAAAAATTGATTTATTGATTTAGCACTACCAGTTAAACTGTTCTATTATGAAATTTGATGTTAAACAGAAGTACTTTTAAGTACCAAAATTGATTTAAGAATTTACTAAAGTCCCTAAAATGTCTAATGAAAATACAAAGAACATTACATCTAACCCTACGCAATAACAATAATGTTCGAGAAGATTTCCGTTAGCCAATAAGAAGGGAAGATTTGGGGTGACGTGTGATAATGACTAGGGTAGATTGTCTTGAACAAAATTCATCCAAGATTAATATTGGATTTTGAATTAATTTGAAATTGGGGAAAAATTTCATTTACTTTCGAATTTTCAAATTTTTGACGACCCAAAACAGCCACTGAGTGATGGCACAAGGTATATTTTCAAATCAGTTCAGCGCCAAAAACTAAGTTAGGACCCACATTTCTAAAACGATACCAATTTGTTATCGGATACCTCATTGTTGCTCGGCCGGCCCAGGTATTGTAGATAAGAATTTACTAAATAGTTTATGTTGACAAAACGGACAGAACGACAGATTTCAAATTGTTTGTTGATTTTACTTCCAGCTTTCAGTTTTATGGTATATTCGAAATTTAAATTACGAAACGCGAGGACCTGTTTTTGAATTAAAACAGTGTTATTTCATTTTGATCACTACATAGAGGCAAAATAAAATAAATAAATTCATGTCGTGGTATTTATAAAAATTAGCAATCCATTTGATTATTCTTTGGTGTTGTTTTAACAAACACCAAAGATTATTCTTATGATTATAATGATGTTTTATCTACTGATGCAGGTACCAGGTGTTTAGGTCATAAATTAACAGACCATAAATTTGAGGTTCTTAACAGGGTGATTTATGGTTTTTCTTATGATCAAATCAGTATCCTTAGTGATTTGGATTGAATCTTAATAAATTTTTAATACATACATGTATATAGTTAATTGTCATTTAACGTAATTCACTTCAAACATTTTCCCGATTATTCAAGTTTAAAATGTTTAAAAATGGCGATTTACAATCAACAGTAGACCGTCCTACAGTAGGACTACACTGTAGATTATCTACTTCTAAATCTAACGTTCCAATAATTCTTGTAATAGAATCATAAGATTTAACTAAAGGTTTTCGAGAGGTAAACATTGATATTTCATAATCTAAGGAATCATAATCAACCTCGGAGTCCAAGGCTTGAACTCAGGCTCTGGGTTTATTTCCAGCGTAAACAAACCAATCAGTGACAATTATTTTCAATATATCTGTCGTTGATTGGTCAAGCTTCACATTGATACCAAATTTCAAGGATGTTTTTTATATTTCCTTAAAATAGATTTCAAAACAAAACGCATAGATTTTGTTCACGTATAAATTTTATCATATCCTGTTCAGCGCGAGTGAACACAAAATCCGAAAAGAGATTTATAATTTTGCTGTAGAATATGGATTTTAAGCGATGGGTGAGTGTGAAAGCCGCCTGTCAAGGACGGTTTTAACCTCGTTTAGTACAAATTCACTGTTTATGTTCACTTCCTCGGAACATCATATCATCTGTGAGACCAAAAATGCATTGTTTGACTGCAATATTTCATTGCAGTAGTCTTAAGGGCCTCGGTGCATTTTAACAAATTTGCATTTTTTCATTTTTTTTTGTCTTGATGAGAAACTTTTCGCCACATTGAAATTTTTGGATAAAAACTTTTTCGAACACAAAGTGCCACTTTCAGCTTACTTTGTTTAATCTGAATTCCTTCAGATTGCTTATTATTACTTTATAAATCGTCTTTTGAAAAAACACTAAAAAAACGCGCGTTTTCTATCCAAGGTGTTTAAATTATAGTAAAATTAATTTTCTATTTTTAATAAATTAGGAACCCTGAAAAACGGTCCTTATTAATATTGAAAATTTATTTAGTTTGAATTCATACGATTATTTAGTCAAAATCTAAAATCTAAATTTTTGAAAAAAAGACGAAAAGAACCGAAATTTTAGCAGATCAAAACAAATAATTTTTTTTGTGAGTTAAATGAAACAAATTTAAAACGGTCGACAGGTTGGCTTACCAATTTGGCAAGTTGCGGTAAAATAAATTTTTTTCAATTCTGGATAAAATAGGGCTTCGATGGATTTCTGCCAAACCGTAGATCGTTAGAAAAATTATTATTCAGAGTGAAAACAAAAGCGAATGAACAAAACGAGGACATATTTAAATATAGTGAAAGTAGCCATTCCAAATATTTTCAGCTAAGGATTTCAGAAAAATTATTTTGAAAAATTTGAAACAAGACATGAGGAAAATTTTAAAAATATTTTCGAATAGTTTCGACCGAAAATCCCAAAAAATGTCAGATGATTTTTTAAAAAGCATATAAAATATGTGGTCACCTAAGCGAAAAATTAAATTGGCCATTTTGAAGATTTTTTTTCATTGATTTAAAACAAATACTGTACAAAAAATTGACCAAAAATAAGGCATTTTTTTATTAATGTTCGGAACTTTTTTCAAAAATTTCTCATTATTTGTCGAATTCGAAAAGTTTAATTCGAACTCAAAGTTTTCTTAAAAGGCAATAACTCGACAATTCTGCAATTACAAAAGTTGCCTGAAGTATTAAACATTACTTTGGTGGTATAGTGGGAAGAATATATAAACCCTTGAGAATATTTTTTTCTGAAAATATTGACAAAAATAAGTTGATAAAAAGTATTTTTATTTTCAATTGTCATGGAAAAAGTGTTTCTATAACGATTTGAGAAAATATTTCTTTCATTTATTTAAATTTTGGAANGAAATCAAATAGATATCAGACAATAACACAACTGATTCGGCATGATTTTTCAAGGAGAATTTAAAGAAACATTAATAAAAAATTTTGGACTTGATTTGCTTAAAATTTTCATAATATTTCTAAAAAAAGTCAACAAAAAATGACAAATGAACATGTTATGATTTTTTAAACAGCATTCAGAAAATATGTAAACATGCATGAAAAAAGTGGAAGTGGATATTATTTTGTTTTTATTCACAGATTTTAGAATAAAAAACAAGAAAAATTTCGGGTGAAAAATGCGTGAAATTTTAATAATATTTTGAATTTTTCTGAAAATTTTACGAATTCAAAAATAAAAGTTCGAACTTGAATCTTTCTTAAAATAGATGAAAAATTATTTAAATGAGCTGATGCACATTTATTCTGGTTTAGCTAACGATAACAAGCACAAAAAAATAAACCAACTAATTATTTTCGTAAGTTAAATTGACGCCAGTCTGCCACATCGCTGCCACCTCCTTAAGGCCCTCGGTGCATTTTAACAGATTTGCATTTTTTTCAATTTTTTTTGTCTTGATGAGAAACTTTTCGCCACTTTGAAATTTTCGGATAAAAACTTTTTCGAACACAAGTTGCCACTTTTCAGCTTACTTTGTTTAATCTGAATTTTTTCAGATTGATTATTTTGACTTTATAAATCGTATTTTGAAAAAACACTAAAAAACGCGCGTTTTCTATCGAAGGTGTCTAAATTATAGTAAAATTAATTTTCAATTTTTAATTAATTAGGAACCCTGAAAAACGGTCCTGATTAATGTTGAAAATTTATTTAGTTTGAATTCATACGATTTTTAGTCAAAATCGAAAATCTAAATTTTTGAAAAAAGACGAAAAGAACCAAAATTTTAGCACACCAAAATAAATAATTTTGTTCGTGAGTTAAATGAAACAAATTTAAAACGGTCGACAGGTTGGCTTACCAATTTGGCAAGTTGCGGTAAAAGGCATTTTTTTTCATTCTTGATAAAAGAGGGCTTCGATGGATTTCTGCCAAACCGTAGTTCGTTAGAAAAATTATTCAGAGTAAAAACAAAAGCGAATGAACATAACGAGGAGATATTTAAATATAGTGAAAGTAGCCATTCCAAATATTTTGAGCTAGGGATTTCAAAAAAATTATTTTGAAAAATTTGAAACAAGAAATGAGGAAAATTTTAAAAATATTTTCGAATAGTTTCGACCGAAAATCCCAAAAAATGTCAGATGATTTTTTAAATAGCCTATAAAATATGTGGTCACCTAAGCGAAAAATTAAAGTGGCCATTTTGAATAATTTTTTTCATTGATTTGAAACAAATGCTGTACAAAAAATTGAACAAAAATAAGGCATTTTTTTATTAATGTTTGGAACTTTTTTCAAAAATTTCTCATAATTTGTCGAATTCGAAAAGTTTAATTCGAACTCAAAGTTTTCTTAAAAGACAATAACTAGACAATTCTGCAGTTACAAAAGTTGCCTGAAGTATAAAACATTACTTTGGTGGTATATTGGGAAGAATATATAAACCCTGTAAAGAGTTTTTTATCAAGAGCCCATATCCGTATCTGCCAAAATGCACCAAGGCCCTCAAGGGAGTACTGGTCGCATTTAGAGACATGAAATTTTCTTAATTATCTTTAGAATATTTTTTCTGAAAATATGGACAAAAATAAGTTGATGAGAAGTCTTTTTATTTTCAATTGTCATGAAAAAAGTATTTCTATAGCGATTTGAGAAAATATTTCTTTCTTTTATTCAAATTTTGGAAATTTTTGAGAATTTGAATCGCTGTTACCAAAAAACCAGATACAAAAATGCAAATTGTGGACCTCGGAGCTCTGCCCGTATCCTTTGGGATCGTATTCATACAAGTTTAAGGTTTCTGCCGTCAAAATCAAGGGAGGAGTAGTATTTTCCCCGAGGCAACGCAAAATAAGGCCAAAAAACAGTTTTTGCTCATTTAAGCGCCGGATGAAATTTTGTGAGTAAACGGACCTCGGGGCTCTGCTCACGTTCTTTGTGGTCAATAAAAGCTATAAAAGTATTCTCTATCTAAAAAATCAGGGAGGAGTAGGCTTTTGAAATAAAAACATTGCCACTTTTGAAAGGTCTTTCCTGATTGGTCGGCAATCAAAGGTCTCCGATTTGTTTTGTGGAAGCAAGATTATTGTCAATTATCCTTAAACTAAAATCCATATGTTCGTGCTGTTTCTAGTATTCATTGAGGCGAGCGGCGGACTAAAAAACCCTGTTTTTTGGCCTTAAAATGCGACCAGTACTCCTTTAAGCTGTATTATACTTATTAAGTTATACATCAACTTAGAATAATTAAGCTGTATTATACTTATTTAGTTATACATTAACTTAGAATAATAAGTTATTCAGGGCTTTCATCTGCTGAATAGTTTAACTGTAATTCATTTTTCAAGTATATTTTCATTTTAGCTCCGTGGCACGGGCTTTTTTTTTAAATAACAATAAAAGACACTCCAGAGTTAATTTTCTGATTAACGATCAATTTTTCTGACCAACCAGAGCGCAGTATTTTTCGAAATTTCTCAGAAAACTTAACAAAACATTTGTGTCTGTATAAATCCACAAGACCTCGCGAAATCTGAATTTCTAAGAACCGGTGCATCAATTCAATTTGTTATTGCATGGCATGCATAAAACATTAACATTATTTAATTTTTTCGCCTGTTACAGTCAAAATTGACATCATATTAAGAAATATATTTTTCAAAAAGCAATGTTTTTTCCTCAAATTATAGATACAAATCAACAGTTATATTTTATGGTTTACTAAAATTTCGAAAATTTTGCTTTGCTTATTTAAATTAAAACATTCTTGGAATGTGAAAATGTCTGTTTCAAATTCCTTCGAACTTATATTTAAGTTCCTAAAGTAGTATAAGTACTTTAAAATATACCCTCCTAGTCAGTCTGCCGTCTGAGTGTAGCACCAGAAGCTCACGAGTCGAAGGTTACGGCTCGTTACCTTACGTAACTAACGACTCTGTGCTGCCCCAGAAAAATCGGGTGCACACAAAATTCAAATAAGAACTTATCAATTGAGAGAAACCTAACTTCGGAAAGGACAGGATTTTTAAAAAGACAGTTTTTTTGAATAATTGACAAAATTTATATATTCATTTTTATTGTTGCGAACGTTTTCGTATATCATTATCAAGCAAAATTTAACATATAAAGTTTTTTCTTAAAAATTTAGATATGTATGTTTGCAAATTTGTTGAATAAAATATTTTTGGTGTTTAGGCTTTTTAATATAAGAAAAATTATTGAGTTCTAACACCAAACCCAGTTTAGGTTTCTGGGAAATTACAAGACTTATAATGAAATGTAAAGACTAAAATTTGTGGTAAAGTTTTTGCGTCAATTCATTCTCAAACATTTTAATAATAAGAAAATTTCGCACATTATTTATAATGTGAGTTGTTCATCTTGACATATTTCCTGATGAAATTTTCCCTTTTTTCATAAATTTACGTATTTGTATCGCCAAAAAATTCTTAATTTTTATTCAGTTTATTTTCAAGCATTTTTAAAAGTTATTTGAAAAAGAAAAAATAGCTGTTTTTAAATTTAGTTTTAGAGGTAAGGATTTTATGATCAACTTTTAACATTATCATTTTTTCAACAAAACAAAACATTTCTGCCAAAATAAAAAAAAATTATTTTTAACCCTTTCTTATATAAAAATCCATGCAAAAGAAGTCATGATGTTTCTTCGATTGATTCTTGGGTTTATAACCCAAGGACTCAACTGCGCGCCAGTTTTTGAATCAATTACGCCGACAAATATTCGAAATGGAGGAACTGTAACAATTGAGGTATTTTTGAATTTCGAAATTGAATGAACTTTATTTTTAGAAAAAAAGTATAATCTGCATCCGAAAACAAAACGAAAATGAATTATTAAAAAGAAAATGGTTTATTGTTATGTTTACGGATAAAAATTATTATCTTATTTCATCCGGAACATATTTTTGTATAAACTTAAATATTTTTACGAATTGAAAATAAGTTCTGTATATTTATCTCTTGAGTTCAGTTAACCCAGGAGGGCCTAATCTTGCATGCACCGAATGGTCTGAATCAAAATCAATTATCAATCTCAATCCGGTCTCATTCCCACGTTTAATTTTATGAGGAAACGTAAATCCGCCTAAAAATAACCCCCTTATTAAAAATCCGCCTAATTTTATCCGTGGATTATTTTTAGGCGAATTAACGTGCCCTCAATTTTATAATCAATCTAAAGTCAAACATTTTCAAAAAATCATTATCTTTATTCTTAGAATTCAAATAATATTATCTACGACGTTTNCTCTTCTCGGACAAAATGATCTTTATTTTTGATAAAAAAATTCGAAATTTTGACAACTTTCATGATGTTTGCTTTTATGAAAATTTTGGAAAGTTTTTCACAGTATTTATTTGAGCATCCAGAATGGTGCCTCTTTATGATGAGATTAACTTTAGGCCGTTTTTATCTTTTAGACTACAGCTTTTAAGTTGGTCCTTCTGTATAATAAGATAAACTTTAATCTTTTTTCATGTTTTAGTCCAAAACAAATTTAAAAACTTTAGATAAGCGAATAACTTGACAATAGAGGTCAATTATTAGAATATTCAAAATTAAATACTTAAAATCCCGAATCGGAACTCGGGGTTTAAAGTCTGACGTTGTGTTTACTACATCCGGAGTCTGGTAGAAACTTACCTGAAATTGTTTGTGGTTTGAAAAATAATTGTCATACCTTGAACTGCAAAATCGAGTTTAAGAATTTTACAGAAAATATTCAACCCCCTCACTCATTTGACTATTGATATTCCCCTGAAGCACCAGAGCCAAAATTATTTTTCAGTCATTGAGATAAAAGATAGACTTAACTTTATGGATGATTATATTAACATAATTAACACTTTGAGTACCTAATTGAGGCTGTGGAATAACGAAGTTGACTCACACTATCCCCTAGAAAAAACTATACAATTTTTCTAATAAGATGCAAGTTAAATAAAATAGAACAAAATGATAAATCTCACCCCCAAATGTGCTGGAATATGATAAACAATATGTCTGTTTCTATATTTCCGTTTTTTCATTTATGAGCAATTTTCTGTCTTCAAACAAAAAAAATTAAAAAAAGTTCTACATTTAGAAGAAACATTATTATTTTTTAAGACGAATTCCTAAAAACTGAGTATTTTAGACCTTGTTTTTTACGAAATAAATTATGAGATAAAGCTGATAAACAAACATTTCAGAGAAATCCAGAAGAAAAAAGTAGGACGAAATATATTGAACGGCTCATCAAATTTTTTTTTTATTTCATTTATCAAAAATTAATCGCAAACTCTATAAGCGATTTAGATCTTTAACTTCTTTTCCAATCATTTTTGTCTTTTCCGGTGTTTTCAAAAAATGAAAGCCACTTTTATGGCTCTATGAGTGAGAGGGGTAAAGTTACTACGATATATATCAGCGATTCAAAATTGGTTTCAAAGCTCTGGATTAAAAAAGAGAATTTTCATACATTGTACTGTAAAATTCAGAGTAAGAATTTCATACAAAATATTTAAAATAACCTTATTATCAATTGATACCTGACTCAAAAGATTGAAAATAAAATTGAATTTTGTTCCGATTAAAAACATGAAAATTCTAGAAATTTTTTTTTTCGAATAAATTTCTTGCTTCAAAAACGTTTATTAATTTTTTTAAAAGACAGAATATGAATCATAAATCTTAACCATGAGCTCAATATTTTGATTAAAATATTTATATCATTTAACGTTGTTGCGCTCGAGACTTTATTTATGCAAATTTAGAAATTTTACGTGATAACTTGTGACATGTAGAATTTCAACATATTTCATTTCGAGATGTTAAATGTCCACATGTGAAATGTAACCATGTATCATGAGGTTTCATGCTGCATGACTATACGCTTTTTTGGTATTTTTTTGCAAAATTTCTCCATTTTAATAGCCGTTTCATTTTACCAAAATTAAATTAAGGGTCAAAATTTCTTGGAACTTGTGTATCGCGATGAAGAAACGTGGGAATATGTTATCGACTCTGATTTTTTTATCGAATTCCAATCGACAAATTCAGACAATCTTCCAGTCAGTGGTCAATGTAACAACCTTCGAGCGGAGAATAACGATCCTTTATTCCCGCAGCCAGCTGCTTTGAGAAGTCCTATCATTTTCAAATGTGAAGCAGATTTGCCCGAGTCTGATAAGGCTTATTCGGTGGTTTTTCACACTCCATCAGTTCCAGAAGTTACAGTTAGGGTGCAGAGAATTTTTGTCAAGTTGCAAAACGTCAGCTTTGTGTAAAAACGTTTTTATTTGAATTTTGATACAAAACTAATTAAATCATGAGAAAAATATCTGCATTTTCGTAAATTCAAAAAAGCTACTCATTTTATATTATAAAATGCGGGTCGAAAGTAAAATGTATGAAACTTATAATGTATAAATTTGACATTAAAACTTAAACATGCATGAACAAGCAAACTAAAGCATAAAATTAGTCGAAATAGCAAACTTAAATTAGTCGCAATAGATTTCTCAGGTCTGATTAAGGGGGTGGTCATGTCTGATTTGCAATTTTTCAGAGTTCCAAAAATGCTTATTTGTAGACCTAGTCTTAATCTAGTGAAATAAAAGGTCAAACTGAAATTTTGATGACTAACAATTGATCAATAGTCGTAACGGAGGTCACTTTGCGAAATTTAAAAATCTATCTCCTCCGAGACGTATATCAAATTGCGTTTTAATTTTCACAGATCACGTAACGGTAGTATGTCAATCTTTAAAGACAAGCTTTTATGATCCGGCGACAAAACAATTCTAGAACGCCAAATAACTGACAATTTTTCACAATTACAGACTTCAAAATCTATCTCCTCCGAGGATATATTTGCAAAATGGCTCAAATTTTATCAAGTATTTTCAGAATATTTGTAAGAGATTAAGATACGATTTTTGCAATTTTCCATCTAAAACTCGAAAAATGATTTTGATGGTCATTTTCTAAAAAATTTCCGAAAAAAAAAGTGCTTCGATTTTTTCGAAATTAGGCTCGAAAGAAAGTCAGTGAAACACTGAAGAGAAAGTTGGCTTACGTCAACCGGATATTTTGAAGTTTCAGTGGTCAAATCTTAACAAACAATGTTTTTCACTTTAATTCTTAAAAAAAAACTAAAAAGAAAATTGAAAAAACGCGAAAATTTCGAAATTTTTTTTCCTATTATTTGATCAGAAATACATTTTGTAGACATCTTGAAGCAATTTGATGCACTCTGGTTGCATTTAAGTCCTCATAAAAATCAGACATGACCACCCCCTTAACCTGGAAATTGTTTTCTTTGTTTAATACCCAATGTGTTTTAGCTTTTGGGGTGTT
>SCLH01000534.1:382198-394762 GCA_004367855.1 Oikopleura vanhoeffeni | reverse complement strand
AAAAAATGCAAATTGTGGACCTCGGAGCTCTGCCCGTATCCTTTGGGATCGTATTCATACAAGTTTAAGGTTTCTGCCGTCAAAATCAAGGGAGGAGTAGTATTTTCCCCGAGCACTCAAAATAAGGCAAAAAACAGTTTTTGCTCATTTAAGCGCCGGATGAATTTTTGTGAGTAAAACGGACCTCGGGGCTCTGCTCACGTTCTTTGTGGTCAATAAAAGCTATAAAAGTATTCTCTATCTTAAAAACTCAGGGAAGGAGTAGGCTTTTGAAATAAAAACATTGCCACTTTTGAAAGGTCGTTCCTGCTTGGTCGGCCAATCAAAGGTCTCGATTTGTTTTGTGGAAGCAAGATTATTGTTGCAATTATCCTTAAACTAAATCCATATGTTCGTGCTGTTTCTAGTATTCATTGAGGCGACGGCTAAAACCCTGTTTTTTTGGCCTTAAAATGCGACCAGTACTCCTTTAAGCTGTATTATACTTATTAAGTTATACATCAACTTAGAATAATTAAGCTGTATTATACTTATTTAGTTATACATTAACTTAGAATAATAAGTTATTCAGGGCTTTCATCTGCTGAATAGTTTAACTGTAATTCATTTTTCAAGTATATTTTCATTTTAGCTTCCGTGGCACGGGCTTTTTTTTTAAATAACAATAAAAGACACTCCAGAGTTAATTTTTGATTAACGATCAATTTTTTTCTGACCAAGCGAGCGCAGTATTTTTGCGAAATATTTCTCAGAAAACTTAACAAAACATTTGTGTCTGTATAAATCCACAAGACCTCGCGAAATCTGAATTTCTAAGAACCGGCCTGCATCAATTCAATTTGTTATTGCATGGCATGCATAAAACATTAACATTATTTATTTTTTTGCCTGTTAAGTCAAAAATTGACAATCATATTAGGATAATAATTTTCAAAAAGCAATGTTTTTTCCTCAAATTATAGATACAATCAACAGTTATATTTTATGGTTTACTAAAATTTCGAAAATTTTGCTTTTGCTTATTTAAATTGAAACATTCTTGGAATGGAAAATGTCTGTTTCAATTTCTTCGAACTTATATTTAAGTTTCCTAAAGTAGTATAAGTACTTTAAAATATACCCTCCTAGTCAGTCTGCTCCGTCTGAGTGTAGCACCAGAGAGCTCACGAGTCGAAGGTTACGCGCTCGTTACCTTACGTAACTAACGACTCTGTTGCTGCCCCAGAAAAATCGGGTGCACACAAAATTCAAATAAGAACTTATTCAATTGAGAGAAACCTAACTTCGGAAAGGACAGGATTTTTAAAAGACAGTTTTTTTGAATAATTGACAAAATTTATATATTCATTTTTATTGTTGCGAACGTTTCGTATATCATTATCAAGCAAAATTTAACATATAAAGTTTTTCTTAAAAATTTAGATATGTTAGTTTGCAAATTTGTTGAATAAATATTTTTGGTGTTTTAGGCTTTTTAATATAAGAAAAATTATTGAGTTCTAACACCAAACCCAGTTTAGGTTTCTGGGAAATTACAAGACTTATAATGAATGTAAAGACTAAAATTTGTGGTAAAGTTTTTGCGTCAATTCATTCTCAAACATTTTAATAATAAGAAATTTCGCACATTATTTAATAATGTGAGTTGTTCATCTTGACATATTTCCTGATGAAATTTTCCCTTTTTTCATAAATTTCGTATTTGTATCGCCAAAAAATTCTTAATTTTTATTCAGTTTATTTTCAAGCATTTTTAAAAGTTATTGAAAAAGAAAAAATAGCTGTTTTAAATTTAGTTTTAGAGTTAAAGGATTTTATGATCAACTTTTAACATTATCATTTTTTCAACAAAACAAACATTTCTGCCAAAATAAAAAAAAATTATTTTTAACCCTTTCTTATATAAAATCCATGCAAAAGAAGTCATGATGTTTCTTCGATTGATTCTTGGGTTTATACCAAGGACTCAACTGGCGCCAGTTTTTGAATCAATTACGCCGACAAATATTCGAAAATGGAGGAACTGTAACAATTGAGGTATTTTGAATTTCGAAATTGAGTGAACTTTATTTTTAGAAAAAAGTATAATCTGCATCCGAAACAAAACGAAAATGAATTATTAAATAGAAAATGGTTTATTTGTTATGCTTACGGATAAAAATTATTATCTCATTTCATCCGGACATAATTTTTGTATAAACTAAAATATTTTACGAATTGAAAATAAGTTCTGTATATTTATCTATTGAGTTCAATTAAACCCAGGAGGGCCTAATCTTGCATGCACCGAATGGTCTGAATCAAAATCAATTTATCAATCTCAATACGGTCTCATTCCCACGTTTAATTTATGAGGAAACGTAAATCGCTAAAAATAAACCCCCTTATTAAAAATCCGCCTTATTTATCCGTGAATTATTTTTAGGCAATTAAACGTGCCCTCAATTTATAATTAATATAAAGTCAACATTTTTAAAAAAATTTGACAACTTTCATGATGTTTGCTTTTATGAAAATTTTGGAAAGTTTTTACAGTATTTATTTGAGCATCCAGAATGGTGCCTCTTTATGATGAGATTAACTTTAGGCCCTTTTATCTTTTAGACTACAGCTTTTAGGTTGGTCTTCTGTATGAAAGATAAACTTTAATCTTTTTTCATGTTTTAGTCCAAAACAAATTAAAACTTTAGATAAGGCGAATAACTTGACAATAGAGGTCAATTTTAGAATATTCAAAATTAAATACTCAAAACCCCGAATCGGAACTCGGGGTTTAAAGTCTGACGTTGTGTTACTACATCCGGAGTCTGGTAGAAACTTACCTGAAATTGTTTGTGGTTTGAAAAATAATTGTCATACCTTGAAATGCAAAATCGAGTTTAAGAATTTTACAGAAAATATTCAACCCCTCACTCATTTGACATTTGATATTCCCCTGAGCACCAGAGCAAAAATTATTCTTCAGTCATTGAGATAAAAGATAGACTTAACTTTATGGATGATTATATTAAGATATTAACACTTTGAGTACCTAATTGAGGCTGTGGAATAACGAAGTTGACTCACACTATCCCCTAGAAAAAACTATACATTTTCTATAAGATGCAAATTAAATAAATAGAACAAAACGATAATCTCACTCGAAATGGTGGAATATGATAAACATATGTTGTTTCTTATATTTCCGTTTTTTCATTTATGAGCATTTTTCTGTCTTCAAAACAAAAAAAATTAAAAAAGTTCTACATTTAGAAGAAACATTATTATTTTTAAGACGAATTCCTAAAAACTGAGTATTTTAGACCTTGTTTTTTACGAATAAATTATGAGATAAAGCTGATAACAAACATTTCAGGAAATCCAGAAAAAAAAGTAGGACGAATATATTGAACGGCTCATCAAAATTTTTTTTATTTCATTTATCAAAAATAAATCGCAAACTCTATAACCGATTTAGATCTTTAACTTCTTTTCCAATTATTTTGTCTTTTTCCGGTGTTTTCAAAAATGAACCACTTTATGGCTCTATGAGTGAGAGGGTAAGTTACTACGATATATCAGCAATTCAAAATTGGTTTCAAAGCTCTGGATTAAAAAAGAGAATTTTCATACATTGTACTGTAAAATTCAGAGTAAAATTTCATACAAAAATTTAAAACCTTATTATCAATTGATACCTGACTCAAAAGATTAAAAATAAAATTGATTTGTTCCGATAAAAACATGAAAAATCCAGAAATTTTTTTTTTCGAATAATTCTTGCTTCAAAAACGTTTATTAATTTTTTTAAAAGACAGAATATGAATCATAAATCTTAACCATGAGCTCAATAGTTTGATTAAAATATTTATATCATTTAACGTTGTTGCGCTCGAGACTTATTTAGCAAATTTAGAATTTTACGTGATAACTTGTGACATGTAGATTTCAACATATTTCATTTCGAGATGTAAAATGTCCACATGTGAAATGTTACATGTATCATGAGGTTTCATGCTGCATACTATACGCTTTTTTGGTATTTTTTTGCAAAATTTCTCCATTTAATAGCCGTTTCATTTTACCAAATTAAATTAAGGGTCAAAATTTCTTGGAACTTGTGTATCGCGATGAAGAAACGTGGGAATATGTTATCGACTCTGATTTTTTATCGAATTCCAATCGACAAATCAGACAATCTTCAGTCAGTGGTCAATGTAACAACCTCCGAGCGGAGAATAACGATCCTTTATTCCCGAGCACCAGCTGCTTTGAGAAGTCCTATCATTTTCAAATGTGAAGCAGATTTGCCGAGTCTGATAAGGCTTATTCGGTGGTTTTCACACTCCATCAGTTCCAGAAGTTACAGTTAGGTGGCAGAGAATTTTTGTCAAGTTGAAAACTCAGCTTTGTGTAAACGTTTTTTCTTTTGATTTTGATACAAAACTAATTAAATCATGAGAAAAATATCTGCATTTCGTAAATTCAAAAAAGTTACTCATTTTATATTATAAAATGCGGGTCGAAAGTAAATATATATGAAACTTATAATGTTTAAATTTGACATTAAAACTTAAACATGCATGAACAAGCAAACTAAAGCATAAATTAGTCGAAATAGCAAATTTAAATTAGTCGCAATAGATTTCTCCGTCTGATTAAGGGGGTGGTCATGTCTGATTTGCAATTTGCAGAGTCATTTCTGGAAAATCTGAACCTTGAGCAATTAATTCCAAAATTGCTGATTTGTAGACCTTGTCTTAATCTAGTGAAACAAAGGTCAAACTGAAATTTTGATGACTACACAAATTGTCACATAGTCGTAACAGGAGGTCACTTTGCGAAATTTCAAATCTATCTCCTCCGAGACGGTATAAATCAAATTGCGTTTTAATTTTCACAGATCACGTAACGGTAGTATGTCAATCTTTAAAGACAAGGCTTTTTATGATCCGGCGACAAAACAATTCTAGAACGCCAAATACTGACAATTTTTCACAATTACAGACTTCAAAATCTATCTCCTCCGAGGATATATTTGCAAAATGGCTCAATTTTATCAAGTTATTTTCAGAATATTTGTAAGAGATTAAGATACGATTTTTGCAATTTCCATCTAAAACTCGAAAAATGAATTTTGATGGTCATTTTCTTAAAAATCCGAAAAAAAAGTGCTCGATTTTTTCGAAATTAGGCTCGAAAGAAAGCCAGTGAAACACTGAAGAGAAAGTTGCTTACTTCAACCGGATATTTGAAGTTTCAGTGGTCAAATCCTAACAAACAATGTTTTTGACTTTAATTCTTAAAAAAACTTAGAAGAAAATTGAAAAAACGCGAAAAATTTCGAAATTTTTTTTCCCATTATTTGACAGAAATACATTTTGTAGACATCTTGAAGCAATTTGATGCACTCTGGTTGCATTTAATCCTCATAAAAATCAGACATGACCCCCTTAACCTGGAAATTGTTTCTTTGTTTAATATATATCTAATATATTATAATATATAAATAATCTAACAAAGAAAGATTAATTGCGGATGAATTTTAACCCTCTCGATATAAAACGCATTTATTTATGGCTAATTACCAATTGGCCATAACGGCAAAATATCGAAAAAACGTTTCGAAGTTTCCGACATCTCAGAGCGAAGTATAAATAAAAACTTTTTCGATATGTTCTTGTCTACTTATTGGCAAACATTTTGTTAAATTCTTGGCTACCCTTGTTTCAGTGGTATACGACTCACCAGGGGCTTCACGAATGAGAAGTGGTATGTCCGCTCAAAAAGTCAGCATACATCCCGCCGACTGGGTTGATGATTTTCTCGACTGGTCCGACGATTCGTCAGATTCTATTTCGGAAGATTCGTCGTCAACTTTCTCAATAACTGCCCAAGATGATGTTTATATGAACAGAGCTGAAATTTTATCACACATTCGAAATTCGCAACCAGACGAGTCTGAGAGACGTCGAAGAGATGGATCACCTACAATTAAACATATTGTCCCGGATAGAGGTTCAATTAATGGTGGTCAAATTATTACTATTGCAGGATGGAACCTGAAATCACAAAAATTTAACGTAGGCACTGAGACGTCCGATACTTCTACTGAAGATGAAGGAGACGATTTTAATATTTGGTTTGAATATGATGGCCAGCCAAATATGTACTGCGTAATTGATCGACATTTCAGGTAAAAATTTAAATATCCTTTTCCCTCAATAATTTTGTTCTTCGTCAGAAAATAGTTAAAGTTAAATATTATCATCTTAATTATAATACATTGCTAGGGATAATTCGNTTAACTGCCATTTTTGAATTCCTCGTGGCAAACTCTATGTTGGGTTTGATCAAAACATTTCCAGGACTATTTTTAATCCGATTTCAGCCGATTCAAAATTTTCAGCACCACTAAAGTGGAGCTTCCAAGGTTGATCCTAAAAATAAAAATTTGATATTCATGTATAAGACAAAAATCCATTCTCCTAGTGGCGATAAAGAGCATTTTACGTTTTCTGGTTATTTTTAAATAAAAGTAAACATATCATTATAATTAAACATTTTTACCCGCAAAGTCTTTTTGATATCATGATATGGAGAGCTCAATGGAGAGTAAAAGCAGCAATTAAGTTTTATGCATTTAAAAGTTGATGTGATGATATTTTGTAAAAATAAATCAATTTTTGACTTTTCAAGGTCACAAATCGATTCTCACAAAAGATATTTGAGTTTTAAAAAGGACTTATTTTTCTCCAGCACATCACCAAGAATAAGTTTTTTTACCCTATTTTAGGGGTCTCAATCAGAATGTATCAATCAGGGGTCTCAATCAGAATGTCCTCCCTGGAATTTAAAGTTAAACATTCGAAACCTACACAAATCTGCAGCTGAAGTCCGGGCAGATCAGAATCGAGTTTTGTCCGAATTTCTCTCTCAGCTTTCTATAAATCGTGTTTTTATTTTCCAAAAATTGATAAATTTCAACTTATTTCATACAAAATATTTTCGAAGCCATCAAAAAGTGTCTTTCAGACCATGTATAAAAATAGAACGAGTACCAAAATGATTGTAAGTGTCTATACAGCGGGGTGCGGCGTATAGTTATACGCGTAAAGTTGGAACCCGAGATAAAACCTACGTAAGCCTCCGCAAAAACCTACGCTTTTGAAAAATAAATTTATTCGTTCCTGGCGTGCGGCGTATAGTTATAGGAAAAAGATAGGGTTTTTTTCAAACGTTCCTAGGTCAAAGATAGGCGTTTTTTAGCCAGAATAATAGAAATATCAAATTTTGGATTCTGCATATTTTTCATCATTTTTTAACTCTGCAATCACAATTTGGGAAGTTTCATGAGTAATGTCAGCTCTTATATAAAAATCATCCAATTTTTTTTCCAAATCTTTCATGAATTGGATTTCAATCTCTGACCGAACGCGAACTTTAGTTTTTATTCGTAANAAAATGGGAAATATAAATTATTAAAATCTATAAATTGATAAATCATTTGGGAATCAAATAAGTTTAAATAATTTAATCATTGTATATATTAAATTATTTCAAATTTTATTAATTATAAAATTAAGAACATATTCGAATCATTATTATATTACTGTAATAAATCTATGGCGAAACTTACAAAAACTAGGGAAAAACTTTTCATGGAAGAATTCAAAAATCTACCAAAACTCTTAAAATTAACTGAATCACAGAAAGAAAATGAATTTTACAAATCTCATTATTCTATTCGAAAATAATTCTGGAATGTTTATGATAGATTGAGATCAGAAGCTTTTTATAAACGTATAGACCAAATTAAAACATTCAAACAAACACCTGGAAATATTTTTGTTTATTTCGAAACAGTGCAAAAATATTTTTTAGGTTCAGCCCGAATTTCAAAAAACTCTAGAATTTTGCTGAACTTGACTTTTGTGTTTTATTTAAAAATTGTTAAAACGCATGATTATGTTTAAATAAACGAAAACGTTAGCAGAAACCAAAAATGATAATTCGAATAATAAGAATGACTCAAATGATTAAATAACTAAAATTATTATAAATATCAAAATAATTTTGATGATTGAAATGATGAGATAATCAATTAAATATAAGCTAATTAAATCATTTAATAAGTTGAATAATTCAAATATTGATCATTATAAAAATGATTAACATAGTTCAAATTATAAGAATGACTTACGGCGGTAACCGACGCGTTTTATTTTTTTTGAACATCAGTCCTGACTGAAATCCTGAATTATATAGTTGATTTTTGTCTGAAATTTTCAAAAAATGCATTTAAAAATTTTTTGTATGATCGTACCGGTCGTGATACTTGTCGAAAAACCCGGTTTTTGACAAAATTAGTATCATTTCATAAAGTAATCTGACAAGATCCTTTTCGTTCAAAAAATAAATTCGAAAGAGAATTAAGGCCCTGCATAAATATTCTCGTTTATTATTTCAAAGTACTTTATTACCAAAATTTGAAAAGTAAATATTTAAAGTACTAAATTGGCTCTTTATGTCAGTTAGACTTTAAATTTACGGCAAAATAAATTAAATAAATCTGATCATTTTTCACTGCGAAAACAAAGTATTTTTAATCAAATTCTGAAGCCAATAGTAACATAATTACGATAAATTTTGGAGCCAGAATGATTTTCTGAGACCGTGCCTCAGAAAGGCTTAGAAACAAAAATAAATTTAATTCATTTTTTCATGACATTTATCGCTAATCAACTACTTTTCAATATTTAAAATAGAAAACATCTTTATTCGTATTAAAAACATAAAATGTATTTTTGGTTAAAAATAAACGATTAATATTTCAGTATTATTGCAAAACATGTCGGTAAATGGGAAAGTATTTTCTGCCGAACTCCACAAATTTACTACCCCGGAACATGGAATGTGAGATTATCGATTGATGGCGGCGAGACAATAAAAGTTGGATCTTTCAAATTTCATTTTGATGACTCTCCACAAATCAACTGGATGTTTCCTGTAAATTCTTCACCAGCTCGATCTGGCACTGAGACATTCAGGGAGGTTTACTAAATTTTGGGAAATTTTTATAACGAGATATTTTTGATGACTCTAACAAAAACGATAAATAATGAAAAACCCACCAGAACCACCGTTCATGATAATTTTTTAACTTTGATGGCTTCTTAATTTTTTAAATGTGTCGAATTTGATTTAATTAATATATGCAACCGTTATAATTGATTAAAATTAGGGTTTTGTTAATTTATCAAGTAGTTCCTTTGCTTTTGAGTTGATATATTCAGTTTTCTGAAACTGTATCGGGATCCCGACTCGGAATTGAAAACTCATCCGGTTTTATAATGTTGGCGAATCGGGGGGTCACTTTTGCTACTCAATTAAGGAAGCATGCGTAGCACTGGATATGTTGAACGGTGTGTTATAATTATATCCATGTTGAGCAACAAAAAAAAATTCTGTTGAAAGTCAATTGATGGACTCTTCATTGCCACTAAAAGATTCGTTTCTGGTTTGACGCTAAATTCTAAGTTAACTCGTATTGTGATAAATGTCTAAATAACCGACTTTTTGTCTACAGAAAAAATTCTCAATTTTGACTCGGGAAATTAAAAAGTTAAAAAGACATTTTGCGATCAAAATTTAAAGAAAAAGTTGAAACTTTCATTTTAATTTTCAGTAAATGATAGGCTGTTTCGAACTCCTACCAAAAATAGGAAACCTCGTCAAGCGACTTAACTTATTGGACTCGTTGGTTTGACCGTGACACAGACCAAAGTGAAAATGAGCATGAAATGATGAAAGATGCGTTGGCTTATCACCCAAGAGAATTTTACAAATGCCAGACTCCAATTGCTATGGAAGTATGGGACAAAACTACTGATAAAATGTTTATTCAATCTACTAATTTCAACGGTGATGGACACCCTACTGCTGAAAAATTTAATTTGTGGGAAGGCTTTCAATGTACTGCAGGAGCACAGCCACAAACGATTGAGACTATTCCATGTCCAGATGTAAAGGCAGGGTAATGAAATTGTTTACATTTTCATTAAAAATCTTAAACTTATTTCGAAAAAATAACGACGAAATGNAGAAATCGAGTCGAAATTGAAAATGAGAATATTAATTTTGAGCTTATTTTTAAGATCTTCTAGAATCTGACTAAGTTATGAATTAATGAATTGTTCCCGTAAAAAATACGAAAATAAAAAAAAAATATTACCGTGAGAACTCTCGAAAGAGATACAGAATAAAAATTTTAAACGAAAATATCAAATTTGAGCCTATTATAAGAAACTTCTAGATTCGGACTGAGTTATTTCTTGCATTCAGAACGTTTACAATACTAAAAATTAGAAACAAAAATATAACCGTGAAAACTCGAGAGACATAAAAATAGAAATAAAAAAAAAATATTAAATTTGAGCTTATTTTTCGAAATTTCTAGAATCTGAGTTATTTGTTGAAGTTTTAACGTTTGAAATGAAATAATGAGAAATAAAAATATATCCGTGAAAACTCTCGAAAGACATAAAGAATAGAGATTTTAAATAAAAATAGTAATTTCGATCTAATTTTGACAGACTTCTAGAATCTGATTGGGTTATTCCTTGTATTTATAACGTTAAAAATACAAAAAAAGAGAAACTGAAATTTAACCGTAAAATCTCGAGACATAATTTATGAAACATAAAGAATTTAAATTTTACATATTAAATTCCTATTTCTTACAAACTTCTAGAATCTACAATACACTGTATAGACTATACTGTATAGTCTATACAGTATAGTATGTATACAGTATGTCTTTTTTTCGTGTGAAAATTTAAGAATGGTTCGAGAGAATCGTATTAATTTAAAACACATACAGTATGTTACATGTCATGACATACTGTGGGTCTTTTTTGGTCACACTGTAAACTTAAATTATAGCCGTGAAAACGCTGGAAAGTCATAAAGTATAACGATTTTGAATAAAAATAATAATTTGAATCTGATTTTTACAAATTTCTAGAATTCATATAAATTTGAAATATCCCTTTATCACCTTTTGGTTAGAATGCGTAGCCACTACTCCTTTTAACGTGTGATTTTAACGTTGTGGCTACGCATTCTAACCAAAAGGTGATAAAGGGATATAGAATTTGACAACCGCGGACGGCCTAAATATAATCGTAAAAACTCTGGAAAGTCATAAAGAATTGAGATTTTTAACCCACAAAAGGTCCGATATCAATGTATCGATGGTGTTGTTGATCTTCAAGGTAAAATTTACACCACAGCTTTCACTCGCGAAGAAGAGGGCGATAATGAAGATGCAAATAGACTCTGGCACATGCCAACATTCACCGGTGAAGATGGGGTGAAAATGGGAAGTTGTGATTTATTTCTGACCAAAGAAGATGATACAGAGTTAGATATGCTCAGAAAGCTCATGTCTGGTGATAACGGTTTTTTGAGATGTATGCCAAATGTCCAGGAGAGGGATCGACACTGAACTTGTAAATTTTATTACAAACTTATTTTATTTGTGCGGATAATTCCGTGATCGTAAAAACCATTTAGTTTTTTGTTGGTGAATTCAAACTTCACTTCTTGAACGGGCATTTTCAAAGCGATTTACTTTTTTTCATTTTTGAACTCACAGTAATTATTGAATTTTTAGATCTGATAAGAAAAAACTTTAACAGCTTAAAAATAATACAAAAAATGCGTTAATTTTCCTTAGCGCAAATGATCAGCACGTTTTATCATCGAGGTATCATTATTATTATTAACCCGAATCGGACCATTCTCCAATATTTTTTTTAAAAAGTTTGAGATTATAATTTCTTTTTTATAAGTTTTCGAAACAAAAATAACAAATAATCAGTTTTTCTTTTTATTCGATATATGTGTGATCTAATAGATTTTAAGCTCTGATAGAACAATCCAATTAATCGTAAAAAAAGGCATTTTGTTAAAGATTTGGTCACTCTATTTAGACAGTTAGCTTAGCTTAATTACATATATCGGTGTCAGGTGCGATTAGGTAGAGCGACTAATCCGCGCCATAAGCGAGAACTCCGACTAGAAATATCAGGCAATTAATGTAGTTGGTAAACACACTCAAATCATGATGAGAGAGCCGCGGGTTCAAGTCCCGACTTGTCTATTCCTCCTTTTCAGTCATTACGGACCTAACATCAGTTTAAGGGGGTGCCATAAACCCAGCAGACTGGAGTCGTTATAACTTACGAAAATAATAAGTCAGTATATTTTTTTATGCTTATTATAGTTAGCTGAACCGATATAAATATGTTTCAGCTTGATACAATTATTTTTTATACATTTTAGGAAAGATTTGAGTTCGAGTTTTCATTTTTGAAATCGTAAAAATTTCAAAAAAATTCAAACTATTATGAAAATTTTCCGCATTTTTTGTCCAAAATTTTTTCTGATCGTTTTTTTGAAATCTATGAATAAAAACTAAAAAAAAAACCACTTTAACTTTTTTCATGCATGTCTACATATTTTCTTACTGCTGTTTGAAAAATCATAATATGTTTATTTGTCATTTTTTGTCGACTTTTT
>SCLH01000534.1:307074-351326 GCA_004367855.1 Oikopleura vanhoeffeni | reverse complement strand
AATGTTCTCAAAAACGGCTCATCTGATTCGTAAATTTTCAATAGTGGTTGACGGCTAAATTTTAGATCTCGGCAAATATAATATTTTTCTTCCCGGGTTGATGTCCGAAATCCAGGCTATTACCAGTTAAATATTAAACCTTCGATATTTCAACAACCAAAGGCCCTTTGGCGTGCATTTCAGACACTTAAATTTTTAGACGAATATTGGGTCAAATTATGTTATATGATCTCAACAAGTCAAATTACAAATTGACCCGAATGGGGTCATATTACATTGCATATAGATAAAAACTCTACGGCGATTCAAAATATATAATAGTTATTATTTTTTGATGTGATATGACCCCGGAATGTCGGTTTTAAGTATATCGGTTTTATCACGATTTCTACAGAAAAACACTTTTATAATTTTTATTCTTTAAAATTTGGTGGCAAATATTATACGTGATGAATAATAACCCGTAATACAGAAATAACTTAGTAAATACAGATCACATAATGCTTCCAGTATACAGGGGGCCCAATATTTCCAGCCCAATATTGCCAATATGTCCGATATTTTTGGGCAGAAAACTTTCGGCAATATTGGCCCCACCCTCTGTATGTGGTTTCACTGAGATTCGAACTCCAGACCTAACGATATGTCATTAAGAACGAAACGATCCCTTCGCCTCGCCGGATTTCGGCTCGAAAGCGCTTCATTCCATTCAGCCATTGTAGGGATCGTTTCGTTCTTGATGATATATCGTTAGGTCTCGAGTTCGAATCTCATTGAAACACCATATATATTGGAAGCAGTTTGTAATCTGTATTTACTGAGTTATTTCTGTATTATGGGTTACAATTAATATAATTTTCATTGTAAGAAATGATATTTTGAGAACATATTTGAGCAATTTTACTCGGTAATAATACATATTTTCTAAAACACATTTTCTGAAATTGACCATTTCTTAAACAATAGTATACCCAATTCAAAAGGTTTTCTTGAAATTGCATTTGCACCTACGGCAGCTGACTTGCTTGAAGCCCTCAAGGCAAAGTGGAGCGATTTTTCAGATTTGGACGTGACAATAGGTCGTGGTGGAAACTGTATGATTGGCTTTTATTATGAAGTAAAAACTAAAGAAAGAGGAAACTTGGGAGATATGACATGGACTTTCACTCCAAGTGACGATTTTANTAATGATTTAATCGTGTGGGCTATAAATGGCTGCTTGCTAGCGTACCGACGATAAATGAACGGTCGGCCAGTTTATATACTAGCGCATGGTATATCTGATGTGTGGGTAGCGCATGTATGATTCCGAATGTCTAGCATAGATTGTTCTTGTGCGATCTATGAGACTCTGTCGTAGTTCTCACTGGTCCAGCTCGGGTGGGCGAAAATGCTATTTGGAAACTTTTTCAATGTCCGGAGGTTGTGATTTTGGACAAATTTGTCTATGAAGCGAAAAACTTTTATGCTTAAACCAACTACCTGCGTGAGACTAGTGACTGGAGACAAAAAGGGTATTTGGTCAGAGATTTGAGGCGAGAATTTGAGCTCTTTCAATAGCAGTTTGCAAAACACATTTTGAATTCACGTTTCAACGCACTCTTAAAACTCACACCGGTTCGTGCATTTTGAAAGATAGTTGTATATTATAATTCAAGGCTTTAAAGGGGGTATGCTAGCGATGTGCTAGAGTTGGAGTCAATTTAACTTACGAAATATTAATTTGGGTATTTTTTGTGCTTATTATCGTTAGCTGAACCAAAATAAATGTTTATCAGCTCATTTAAATCATTTTTTATCTATTTAAGAACGATTTGAGTTCAAACTTTATTTTTATATTCGTAAAAATTTTCGAAAAAAATTCAAAGCATTATGAAAATTTTAAGCATTTTCGTCCAATAATTTTTTCTAAAATTAATTTTTGAAATCTGTAAAGAAAAACGAAAAAAAAATAGTCACTTTAAATTTTTTCATGCAATGTTTACATATTTCTGACTGCTGTTTGAAAAATCATGAAAGTTTATTTGTCATTTTGTTGTCGACTTTAAGAAATATTACGAAAATTTTCCGCAATCAAGTCTAAAATTTTTATTGTTGGTTTTTTGAAATCTCCTTAAAAAAAAAGGCCAAAATCACATGTGAAATTTTATTGTATCATTTGATTTCCCGTATTTAATCGATGAAAGGCAAGCGAATATGTTTCTAAACTACTGATAACATTTACACACTTGCTTGTGCACCGGTTGTGCCATTTGGCAGCAATTTATAAAAATTTATTTTTTTCAAAAAAATCTAAATAAAATTGCGGGTTAAAAGGCTACTTCACTTTCAAATGGCAAAACATTTGTTATATTAAACTCAATAGAAGGTCAATTTTTTTTCCTAAAAAGCTGTTTTTCTCTATTTTTCATGGAAAAAAATCTTTATATTAGATGAAATTTTTTATGTGGATAATTGATTCTCCCACATATTAATGCATTACACCCGCTAATGTCTGACGGTTTATTGATCGCCTTTTAAAAAATCCACATCGAGCAAGTTGGAAATGGAGTTGTAATGAAAAGTGGTTTTTGAATTTTTTATACAGATACTTAAGAATGTGAGAAACAAAAATATAAAAGTTGCAAGAATGAACTCTGTTATTGAAGAAAAAATTTAAAAAAAAAATTTCACATTTTTTTTCAAAAATTACTACGAAAAAATGCACCAATCTCCACATCGCTGCTACCCCTGTAATAGTAAAGCTCTATTAATTATATTAGCGTCGAAACTTAAGGTAATCGAAACATGCTATCGTAAAATATCATTAAATCTGGAGTCAATCACCTCAAGTCTCGATTTTACCGGTAATAATATGTCCATGTGTTGTAAATTACCATTGTGAAAAATGAAGGCTTTATATTTGAAAAGTCGAAATTCTGATTGTGTTACGTATTACTGTACAAATTGTCCTCGTTACCTGATAAAATGCATATTTTCAAAGAACGTTTAAGTTTTTATTAAGTTTTCCGAAAATTTAGTAAATTGAAAATAAAAAAAAAACTCAAACATTTTATAAAACATTGTGAAGAGATCGTTTCGTTCTTAATTTATTCATTAGGTCTCGAGTTCGAGTCTCATTGACTGCCACATTACTGAAGCAGTGATTATCTGTATTTACTGAGTTATTTCGTTTACGGTTTATAACTATTAATATACCACCATATATATATATATATTTGCAACCCAATTTTAAAAAATATAAAAAAGGTCGCAAAAATAACAAGCATTTAATTTTGACTTCAATTTTAAATTTTGAATCAAATAAACAATTCCACACCCTTTGCTAACAAGCTGAATCAATAACTGAAATAAAATGGGACTATACCATCACATTGTCATATGCTAGAGTTTGTCTTCAAGCTGCTATACTTACCGACGTCGATCTTGATAGACGGGCACGATTTACTTATATCGTTATCGATGAAGTTGCTTTTGGAGATCACGGCGAAATGAACCGGAAGTCAGGATTCTCAGCATGGTGTCACATTCGGCGAATCAGAATTTCTGAGATCAGTTTCTGTTAAAGATAAGATGAGAAAAATAGTTTGGTACGTATTTTTGTGTTTTTCAGGAACGTTACAAGGAAAGTAAAATTTAGATGCAATCATATACTGCATTTCTGTTTATAAGGAACACCTGTTAAGCCAAATGTGAGAAAATACGACCAAAAACAACTATTTTTTAATTCAGCCCGTCTCTTTATAAGCACAATATATTATAGGGGTCCATAATACTATTATATGGGAGAAAAATCTACAGGGTATATCGTGATGCCCGAGTTAGTTAAATCTCTTATTCCCTATTCTTTCAAAGGGCAAATGAAGAGATTACGTTACCGGCATCATGATGGATATGTTTGAAAAGATCTAATAACACCCACTTGTTTGTAAAAATGGATGCAGGTATATAAGGTTTTTATTTTTTCAAAGGAATCGAGCATAATTTATGAAATTTTAGCTGAAGATTGAAAACAAAAGTCCATCAAAATCGATTTATTTCAGAAATTTTTGGGTTAAAATAAATAAGGTCCTCAGAAAATTTGATTTTTATATAAATATTTGCAAAAATAGCAAAGAACGGATGCTTAAAATATTGTCAAAATTCGCTGAAGGACAATTAGGATAATAAGCTAAGACAATCTCAAGAAAATTTACATTAGTACCTTAAGAAAATTGTGGGTTAGTCTCACCTGTCCTTCTAGAAATAAACCACAGTATACTTCCGTACTTAATTTTGCGGACAAACTCTAAAAAAGTCATTTCGTGAAACGGTCTTTTTCTAATTTTGACACTCTTCAAGAAGTCAAATTACACTTTTGGTCAATTTTAAGTCAGAACACATGTAGACCGGACAATAAACGTTCTTGGGAAGTCATCAAGAGAAAAATTATGTCGTATGAGACCTCTAGAGGAGACAAAATAACAGTCAAATTGAAAAATTTAATAAAGTCCTGTCTTTAAGATGAAGGAAATGTCGACAGAATTAAATACAGTACAACAATAACAAAAGCGATCGAGATGGAATCTGTGGACGAGAAAGCGGAATTACTATCCAACGTTGTTTGCCTCCAGATAGTGCCGAATGGAAAGCAGAATTTCCCGAAGAAATTGGGAAGGAAGCTGTCTGCATTCAATTACTGAGTATAATGTCGAGCGTCATGAGAGTATGTGAAGAAGAATATTCTGTTATTAATTCAGATGACAAAATTTATCCAGCATAGTAATTATTCTTTTTAAGCTGCTGAAACTTTAAGTTATAGGGTTTTGGAAATATATCATTAAACAGAAACAAATAATTACCAAATAAAAAGTTATTGAGTAAGTAGATTCGCTCATTTTCTCTGCGTAGTGTTTCAGCCAAAATAGAAGATTATGTATAAATGTTTACGTATAGCTATATCGATTATGATGCCCGGGTAACATAATATCTTATTGCCTGTTTAAAGAATAGGAAATAAGATATTTATGTTACCCGGGCATCATAATGATATATAATATAACTAAGTAATTATACATATAATATATCATATAACTTATATCAATGTTAAATATCAATTTAAAAACAATTTTTACAACGCAAAATACGTCAAATCAACTGTCAAATACTTTGTATTTTAAACATTTGTTTTCTTCAGTGCGCTGCGCCCACCAACATAATAACTATGTCTTAAACTTGCGATGAGTGACCTTTTTCATCTTGTAACGCGTCTTTTGTTCTAGGCCAGTCGCAATGTATTTATTTATTTTTTTTTGTTTGTCAGCTTCGGTTTGGTAATGACTGTCTGATAATTGATGTTTGGTATTAACATTAAATCAGTTTGTAAATTAAAATTTGAAATTTATTTACCGTTAATTTTTCACTTCAAAAAGCGACATTTGCACACCTTATTTACTTGGAATTTTTTATTTGACCTCGTAAAACTCATTTCAATATTTTCTTCATTATATCGACTACACTTTTTGGTGATATCACAACAGAGACCCACGTGTCAATGGCAGACGAAATGGCATTCAACTCCTACGTATTCAAGTCGGTTGATTTCAGTCTTTGTGAAGAACTTTAAAATCAATACGAATTGATTCCGAAGGGAGTATAACATTCATCGAACATTTTTTCGTAGATTTTATTAACACAATTTGTCGCTAGAAAATTGCGGAGACGTTAAAACCATCTGAAAGAAAGAAAAATGTATATCATTCAAAGTATGGGGGCGATATTTATTCAACTCCTGATGGCCGACAACTTTTGCACCGTAGTGTCTCGTCGTAATTGTTTACAAGACGTTTTTAATCAGAGCATATAACCGAAGATTCATTATTTACATTATTTTGTCATTGGTAATCATTATATTCAAAAAAATTATACAATCCTATAAAAACAATTTGAAAAAAAATTATAAAAATTATCAAATTGAATAAAAAATTAAAAACCTCTCCTTACCACGATTCTCACAAACAAGTGGCATAAGTAAGTACGAATTTAGGGTTATTTGACATTTTCAAATTTGAATGATGATTTAAACCGTCATCAATTGGGTATGAATCTGCAAAAAAATGTATTGTTTATTAAAATTTTCACAAAATCTACTCCTTAAAAAACAAAAAGAACTATTTTGATACAAGATCCAAGCCAATTTCAAGTTCATCGTAGAAGCTTGTAAGTACTCTAAAAAAGAATAGGAAAGTCGCTTTCTAATGAAATATTAGCAACTATGAGTCAATTATGTACTGAACGGGTCACTAGATAGCAACAAATGAATCAAATTTTGAAGAATTCCAGGGGGTGTTGCTCTGCGACATGTAGTACATAATTGACCATAGTTGCTATATTTTTTATCAGAAAGTCGATCATTTTGAGGGTGCTTACAAGCTTTAAGGTGAACTTTGAAATTAACGGAATTTGATATACGGTACACATATCGTTTTTTGAAAAGTGCTCAAATAACATAAAAAAAAACTTTTGGGTAAACTTCAAACTTTTTAAGACTTTTTCTTTTACACTAAAGTCCGAATAAAATCACGTAAAGGTTTTAAATATGCCAATAAATTAATCTATTACTTGAAATATAAGATCACGTGAACATTTTGAAAAATAATCAATATGTTTAAAAACTCTTCATCAGTGTTTATTGGCCCAAAAATTTTTTCGCGTAATTGTATCACTATTTTGGAACTTGAACCAAACCTTATTTCTTTATTGAAGTCATGTGATCGTTTTTGGACTTGGTGTAATAAAAAAAGCCCTTAAAAACTTTTAAACCACTTCACTTTTTCAAAAATACACTTTTTATCACCTTATTCTTGATATACGGTCACGTGATCATTTTGGTGCTATGGTATACATGAGAAAAAAGTCTCAGAAATTTGTTTTGATCCGCTCAGAGGCTTTTTTATGATTTAATTTAATTTGATTTAATTTTTTGGCAAAAAAAACTACTGTAATAAAGTAAAAATTTCGTTAAAAAAACGCCCAAACGTCAATTATCAAAATAGTCGATTGATCACTTTTGTTATTGTGTCATTCATAAATGATTAATGTCCTGAATGCGATTAAAGGTCATTCTGGTCACGAAGACCAGAAAAGCACTACGGAGTTAACTCCGAAATCAGTCGATGTCAAATGTCTCAAAACGGCTCATCTGATTCGTAACTTTTCAATAGTGTTGAGGCTAAATTTAGATCTCGCAAATATAATATTTTTCTTCGCGGTTGATGTCCGAAATCCAGGCTATTACCAGTTAAATATTAAACCTTCGATATTCAACAACCAAGAGCCCTGTTGGCGTGCATTTCAGACACTTAATTTTAGACGAATATTGGGTCAAAGTATGTATATGATCTCAACAAGTCAAATTACAAATTGACGCGAATGGGTCATATTACATTGCATATAATAAAAACTTTACGGCGATTCAAAATATATATATGTTACTATTTTTGATGTGATATGACCCCGGATGTCGGTTTAAGTATTCGGTTGTTATCACGATTTCTCACAGAGAAAAACACTTTTATAATTTTATCTTTAAAATTGGTGGCAAAATTATACTGTATTAATAATAACCGCTAATACAGAAATAACTTAGTAAATACAGATCACATAATGCTTCGGGGCAGTAATACAGGGGGCCCAATATTTCCAGCCCAATATTGCCAATATGTTCCAGATATACGTGTCATTAAGAACAAACGACTCCTTCGCCTCGCCGGATTTCGGCTCGAAAGCGCTACATCCATTCAGACCATTGTAGGATCGTTTCGTTCTTGATGATATATCGTTAGGTCTCGAGTCTCGAGTAATCTCATTGAACACCATATATGGAAGCAGTTTGTAATCTGTATTACTGAGTTATTTCTGTATTATGGGTTACAATTAATATAATTTTTCATTGTAAGAAAATGAAAATTATTTTTTGAGAAACATATTGAAGAATTTTACTCGGGAATAATACATATTTGCTAAAAACATTTCTGAAAATTGACCATTTCTTAAACAATAGTATACCCAATTCAAAAGGTTTTCTTGAAATTGCATTTGCACCTACGGCAGCTGACTTGCTTGAAGCCCTCAAGGCAAAGTGGAGCGATTTTTCAGATTTGGACGTGACAATAGGTCGTGGTGGAAACTGTATGATTGGCTTTTATTATGAAGTAAAAACTAAAGAAAGAGGAAACTTGGGAGATATGACATGGACTTTCACTCCAAGTGACGATTTTATTGCTAGTAATACAAAAGACATCAGTAAATTACATCATAGCTACACTGAAGGAGGTTTGTAGACAGATTTTAAAATTGATATAATGATCCAATCTAAGCTCAATCTGAATATCGTTTAATTAAGCTAAAACTTGGGTGCAATATTTGAGCGATGCTCGGAATATGGATTACCGGACCTCAGAGTACAAATCCTAAATATTTGAATGATACAAACAACGCAAGATATTAGCACCCAATCAAAACCCTTGATTGCGGAAAAGGCCGATTTCATTGGTCACGTTGAGAAAGGATCAACCAATCAAATGCTCAGATTTCGCATTTTTCAATTTTTTAGAATTTGTACTCTCTTGAGGTCCGGTAATCCATATAGACGCTCATTTCATAATGTAATCTTCAATATAAAAATAAATCATAAGGCGTACCGAAAGCAATTTACTAATTTATCGGCAAAAGCCATCTTAATTTTTGAGAATTATTGGGCGTTAAGAAAAATAATCGGGCATTATAAACTCAATAACAATTTAGAAAAATGATTCGACGCTCAATAATTATCCGACATTTAAGGGGATTGTGGGTGCAGTAGTTATTTTCGACCACGGTCTCAAATTCGTTTTTTTTCTTGTATCCGACCATTCAGCACACGAGAAATTGATTGCAAGCAAAAAAAGTTTATTACTATCGAATAACTAGTTCTAGAATATCGGATTTGCTTGCAAAAATAATTAATTTATATAAAATTCTAGACAAAGGATAGTCTCAAATTACGAAGAATAATAATCACAGCAAAAAATAACCATTTATGAAAGTATTTCATTATTATAATTTTTAAGATTTTTGCCCATTTTTCGATATTCCAATTTTAAGCCTAATCAATGTAATGATGGCGCATAGTAGTTCTGCATAAAACAGTGATTGCGAGAAATCTGACAGAAATGATTATAATTTTTTTAGTTGAAAATTTCTAGAGATTCATTATCTGAAAAAGAGAAAAAATCGCATGCAGCGTTCGTGAAAAATAGTCCGTTTTCTAAGAATTTCCATTTTGCCTATATTTAACTATAGCTATAGTCTATAGCAACCAATTTTCAAGAATATTTTCGGCGAATTAAGATAAATTTATATAATATTTTAAGATGAGATAGTAGGAATTTTTTTCTGATCAATTAATATCGGCATTATGTGATTTTGGATACGTAAATATCACGAGATAGCTCAACAGAGAGTGAAACGCAGCAATTAGGTTTATGCATTTAAAGGTTGATGTGATAATATTTAACTAAAATGAATCAATTTTTGACTTCTCAAGGTACGGCCTACAATATACAATTGGAAAAATAAACGTTCACTTATTCTCACAAAAGATATTTGAGTTTTAAAAAGAGTTTATATTTCTCCAGCACATTGCTGGAAGCACCCACAATCTCCTTGATAGGAAACATTTTTCATTGAAAAATTATCTTTCATTGAAAAATTATCGGAATTTTGAAAAATTGTGTTAAGGGGTAGCGGTCGCAAATGGTACTTTGTACTCCAGTTTACCAGAATACAACTGTACTAAACTGCTTCGAACTTTTGAGAATAGCCATTTGGTAGATCTATCCCTAATCTACAGAAAAATAATCAGAATAATTTTTGGCCGATCCTGGTGACCACCACGAGCGATTCTAGAACACTACCATAATTTCAAAATCTATCTTCTCCTGGAGCTCGCAATACGATTTCACTCAAACTTGGTATGAACCACGGAAACACTTTATGGTTGTTAAATAATGGTGGGATATTTAAATTTTCAAACTAGTTTTTCTTAGAACTGCGAAAAACCGCCTAATTTCAAGATTTTCGTTATTCAAATCTATCTCCCCCTAGGTTACATTTCAGAGTGCAGTATAAATTTGGAAAGATGGAGAAATAGTTTTTGTTTTATGATGGTGCAGAATTTTAAAATATTTGTTGAATTCTAGAAAATCGCATTTCAGTAAACCGGAAGTGAAAACTCGGAAAATGAAGTCGTCAGATTTAGTCGAAAGTACCACACATCAAGCTTGATTTAACTGATCAAAAATATGCTTACAGCATTTTGAGTTTTTCTGGTCGAAAAGTGGGTTTCAATGTTTCCCAAAACAAAATACTCAGAAAAATTCTGAAAAAAATGAAATTTCGAACTTTTTTGGATTTTTTCTTTTGTTTTTAATAAGTTTATGCTTCTGAGTGTTCCTTATGCTTCTGAGTGTGAATATTGTTGTAGCAATTTCGTGCTATTTTACACCTCAAGTTCCCTAAAATGAGTGCGACCGCTACCCTTTAGAAAGATATTAAGAAAATGATACGATATAAAAATAATTTGAAATTGACCTCCTCACACCTAGAAACCAGAACTTCGCGTCACACCCAAAGCCTATATTAGGCGGGACATTGAGCGTTATTACGGGAAAACTAGAAATAATATCAATTTATTTATTTTTTACTGATTGAGACCAAAGATAAAATTAAGACCTCGGTGCATTTTTACGATACCGATATGGCTCTTGATGAAAACTTTTCACTGGATTAATATATCTTCTCAATATCCTTTTCCGAACGGAACTCCATCTCAAAACGCTTACTACTCTATAGCGCGTGTTCGAATCCACTGCTGTTGTCTAAGTGATGTCTTAGTGATTGCTTGAGTGATTACACATCGAAAAATTTAGCGGTTCCATTATCAAGACCCTTGCCTATAATCATATTCAAGATAATCACTAAGGCAACATGAGTGGGATTCGAACACGCGCTATAGAGATAGTAAGCGTTTTGAGATGGAGTTCCGTTCGGAAAGGATATCCATCAAAGTGATGTTTCATATCCAGCAAGTTTTGAATTCACGATTTTTGCATTATGGCTTTTTAAGAAAATTGAGTTCGAATTAAACTTTTCGAATTCGACAAAATTATGAGAAATTTTCGATAAAGTTCCGAAGATAATGAAAATGCCTTATTTTTGGTTCAAATTTTTTTCATATTTGTTTCGAATCAACGAAAAACTCTAACGAATGGTCTTTTTTAACTTTTTCGACTAGGGACCTCATATTTTTATAGGCTCTTTGAAAAACCATATGACATGGTTTAGTGATTATTGGTCAAAAATAATAGAAATATGTTGAAAATTTTTCTCATTCTTGTTCAAATTTTTTAACTTATTTATGAAAATCATTAGCTGAAAATATGAAGAATGGCTACTTTAACTGTATTCAAATATGTCCTCGTTTTGTTCATTGGCTCTTGTTCATACTCTTAATCATAATTTTTCGAATGAAACTACGATTTGGGATAAATCCATCGAAGCCCTCTTTAATCAAGAATTAAAAATATTTAGTTTCACCGAGACCTGCCCCATTGGTTAGCCAACCTGTTCACCATTTCAAATTTATTTCATTTAACTCACAAAAAAAATATTTCTCTCGACGTGCTAAAATTTCGTTTTTTTCGTCTTTTTTCGAAAATTTAAATTTTCGATTTAGACTTAAAAATCTTATGAATTCAATCTAAATAAATTTGCAATTGTGAACAGGACCGTTTATTAGGGCTCATAATTAATAAAATACAGAAATTAAATTTTTCTGTCATTTAGACACCTTCGATAGAAAACGCGCGTTTTTTAGTGTTTTTTCAAAAGACGATTTAAAAAGTAAAAATAATCAATCTGAAGAAATACAGATTATACAAAGTAAGCTGAAAAGTGGCAACTTGTGTTCGTTAATGTTTTTATTCGAAAATTTTCAAGTAGCAAAAAGTTTCCAATCAAGACAAAAAAAATTGAAAAAGTGCAAATCTGTCAAAATGCACCGAGGACCTTAAGTAAATTACTTTCAATTTTTGAAGTCTGTGAACTCGGTAACTGCGAGAGAAAATAGATATTCACTCACTTCGTATTTCTCGGTTAACCATTAGTTTTTTTAAAATGTTATATTAGTGACAAGTAAAACCATGCCTATATAAAGTATGCCTAAAAATTGAAATATAGTATATCAATCTTTGTTTTTTCCCCTTTAATTTTTTATTGCCATATATTGATAATTATACCTGGGTAGGTCTGAACACTTTTTCTGAGTTTAAACTAGGAAAATGTGTCTAGACATACAAGGTATTAATCCGATATAGGCTAAGGGTGCGAAGAGGTTTGTAACAATTATCGGCAATTACCGCCTATTGAAAAAAAATTGGACATCCAAAAAATTATATGATAGTAAAAAATATAACCGGAGTCCGATTATTGAACATTTTAAAAACTTTTACAATGGAGAAAATGTGAAAAAAATATTATTTATTTGTAAAAGCACAAAAGTTTTAAAATAAATATTTCCCCTTTTTCTTATATTCTTGGTAAATAGTTAAATTTCGACTTGGTTCAGTAAAAATAAGCCGTCTTCCCGGATTTCAGATATATAGGACAATATATATATATAGGACAATATTATAGAATAATTTTTATGCAAACGCAAATTTAAAGTTCATTGTAGTTTTTATGATTTTTTAAGGTATGTATCAATCACTCATTCCTGGTTCAATGTTGGCTGTGCCAAAAAACACGCCCGAAGTCGTGGTCACAGTTAACAAAATGAGATCCGGATGCTCACAGGATGCCCACAGTGACTTTCAAGATAGAGCTTTGTATGACGAGCACTACTGGAACGGCTGTTCATTTAATTATCTAGAAGATCTGACGCCAGTTATTTCATATGACTGGCTTTTTATTGATAATAAAGATGCCATTTTTGTCGGAGATGAATGGGCATTTTTCGTGGAAATGCCTGAAAATACAACAGTTTCTTCAGATGCATCAGTTAGCGTAGGCGGCGTAGATTGTCCAATAACGGAAATTTCAGACTTTATCCCAGATGTATTTTTTAATATGACGGGAAATTTTTATATAATAAACGTTGAAATGGGAGAAATTCCTGCTGGAGAATTTGACTGGATGTTTAATGAACCATCACTTGGTACAGCCTGGCCTGCTCCATCTGGTGAAAAACTAAAAGGTCGGGGACTTTTTTTTCCAGATAACATAAACACGTTTCAGACATTTTGCTCAAAAATGGTTTTTATTAAGACTTGAAATTTTTTAGCTGACCTTCGAAGTTGTTTCAAGGTCATTCCGATATTTTAGAAAAAAATTATTTCCTTTTTCGTTAAACCTATTTTGTGTTTGTTTTGAAATTTTTTGAAAATAACATTTTTGTCAAATTCGTTATTCATTGGCAAAAGATAGATAATATTCATTATATCACATGCTAAACATGAAAAATGATATTTTGTTTATTTCAAAAATCTAAATGTTTGGGAGATTCGCTTCAAAACATGAAATGCGTCATAATAACTTTTGCAGTAAAATGATAACCAATCTCCCAAAACAAACAAAAGTCTTGAGTCAATCCAAGCCAAGCCAGAGAACCCTTGGCTTGACCTGGCTTGATAATTAGGTCAAATTTTTTGGCTTGATTCTTTCGCCAAGTTTTATGGCTTGACGATAAATCCAAATGTTTTTAGTGGAAAGACTAAATGTTCTCACAATTGATTAAAAACAGGCAAAAGAAACCTTAGAGAGCCAAGCCAGACAAATCCTCTGGCTTGCCGAGGTCTGGTCCAGACAGTATATTCAGTATTAATATTTTCGTTACTTTGAAAATATTTCGAAAATTTCAATTAAAATCACAGACCCCTTTCAAAGCTATAATTGCTGTTGATAGCTTTGAACCAACCTCTGGTTCTATTTATGGAGGAACCATTGTCGTGGTTAAAGGAAGTGCATTCACTGAAGAGGATCAAATTAAAGTATTTGATGATATGACCTGTGTTCCACTAAAGGGTCAAGTGACGTATTATGAAATGAGCTGCATAACAATTCCATCAACCTCTGACCGACGTCGACGATCCACTGGAGAAACACCAGAAATGTCTAGTATCGAACCATCAAAAATTACGATCCTTGGTGGTGACCTTTTGACCATAAAAGGGTTAAATTTCGGTGTTTTACATGAAAATAATAAAGTCGAAGTTGAAAACAAGGTCCAAAAAGAAGAAAATTGTGACTCTGACCCATCATATCAGCGAGGATGCCTTGGTTTCCGGACTGAAACTTCTGGAGATTTCAAAATTATTTCTTGGTCAGACACTGTAATCGTTGCAGAATCGTCAATGTTGGACAAGGGAACTTATGACCTCCAGCTTTATATCGAGGGTCTTGGAAATTCGAACAAACTAGAATTTGATATGGCTCTCGAAATTTCCTCAGGCAAGATATACATTTAGTATTGCATTTCAGTTGAGTTGATGTTCTCAAAAACGGCTCATCCGATTCGAAAATTTTCGAAAGTTGTTTACGTCTCATGTTAAGATTTTGGCAAATATACTTTTTTCGTTACCGGGAGGATGTCCGGTTTACCCGTAATTCACGGCTAAATATTGAAATTTCGAATACAGTAAGGCCCAAGAAGTTCATTTCAGCACCAAAGACACTAACATTTTCCAGGTGTCAAATTCTTTTATTTGACTCCAAAAAGTCAAATTATAAAAATGACCTTTATGGGGTCATATTTCCTCATATATGGAAGATCATTTAAGAGCGGTTCCAAATATATAAAAAAAAATTTCATGATGTCATATATGACCAAGCTGTATTTATATCTATCCAAAGTTTTTCCACAAAGATCGTCGCTTGCCGGAGGGCAAACTATTACCATTGATGGTTTCGGTTTTGCAAATGATAAATTCTTACCTCAAAAAGAACTTAATGCAGATCAAAGAATTGAGATTTTTACTGGGAAAGCGCGATGTCACGTGCAAATTGTCACTGCAAACCAAGTAGAATGTATTACTGGGAATGGTATGATCGAAAAAGAAGTTATTTCGACTGGCGAAAGTTTTGAAGATATTGAAATTGAAGCTGGAATGGTTATAAGGTGGTCTTGGTCGTTTACAATCGACGGAAAATCACCAAAAATTCAATTTCAAAAAGTTGATAATGAAGGCGACGCTGAGGCTAGCGATGCTGATGATATTTGGCAAACTGAACCAAGTCAAGAAACAACAGGCACGGTGTTTTAACTTAAAATTGAAATGGCCGAGAATGAATCAAAAATTTGGTATTTTCTGACGTTTTTAATAATGAAAAAAACTGAAAAAAATTATGACATGAGATGTCACCTTATCTTTGAACTTCACAAGATAAAATTTAACATTCTTTATGTTTTTTTTTATTCAATGTTTGATCTTCTATCTACCAGAGAAATATAAGGGACAACGAATTTCCCTGTTGAAAAATATGTTCCTTCATTTTTAAATGAAGCCGAAACTCGCCAAAAATCGTGTTCCTACACAAAAAGTGAATGCCGGAACTCATCAAAACGTAAATGGAAACCAATATCCAGGATATTATATCCTGTTACCAACGGATCTCCATCTCAAAAACGTTTACTATCTCCATAGCGCGTGTTCGAATCCCACTAATGTTGTCTTAGTGACTGTCTTGATTATAATCAAAGGCAAGGGTGCTTGATATTGGGACCGCTAAATTTGATCGGTGTGTTATCACTCAAGCAATCACTAAGAAAATCCTTTAGACAACATTAGTAGGATTCGAACTCGCGCTATAGAGATAGTAAACGTTTTTGAGATGGAGTTCCGTTGAGAAAAAGATATTTTAATTTGTTTGTTTTCATTTTTTTTGGAAAATTATATTTTTGCATAATTGTAACGATAATTAAATAATTCTTGAAAAAGTTTTTACACCACCGAAAAGGTCATTTTGTCAAAGTTTTCCTTTCCAGGGGAACTTATTATTATTCTACTGGTTTTGTCGATGATCAATTCACAACTCACCTCAGCGGAAAAATCACAGTAACAAAAGCAAAAGAACGAGCTGACGAAATCGAAATTCTCGTCACCGATTCATTTTCTGATCGTCAATGGGGTGAAGTAAATGAAATTTGGGAACACACAGCTGATCACGTGGGAACAATAGGGGAATCAAACGGTGTCTCGCAGACCGAATGTACCTATCAACGTTTCAATTTAGAAACTGCTTTGACAATACTTCCCACTGATGCGCATTACATCATTTACTCTTTTAAATACACAGCCATAATTGAAAGTATAACGATAACAGGCAAAAACACTCCTTTTATGACTGTTGATTTGACAGTTGATGGAATTTCTTCATCTGGAAATTGTCAAAATGCCAATCAGCTTTCTGCGGCTCAGAAACTCGGGACAGAAATTGTTCCAAAATTCACCTTTTCAAAATCTAATGGAAGACCAAAACTTAACGGAGACTACCAGTTAGATCACGCTGACTCGATGAGTGTTCTAGAAAGCTACCGGTTCAACCTAAACTTAGCCGGTCTCGGAAATGCATATTTTAACGATTTCTACGACGAACTTAATTTCAGAATCAAACCGATAATTCAAAGTATCTCGCCTACGCTTATGAGCACTTTTGGAAACACAGAAATTAAATTTTCTGGAGCTGGTTTTATGGTAGGGGATAAACCTACTTTGGTTTATATAAAACCGCTAGATGAAACTTTTGAGTACCCGGTTACACGGTGTACCGGTTCTGTGGTGGCTTATGATTCTGTCACGTGCACAATTCCTAGAATTTATGGTGCTGTTACTGATTTAACCAGTGTTAGCTATGAAGTTTTGCTCGATTTTGATGGAACGCAATTGAACGATACTGACTGGCCAACGATTTTCACTGACCAATCAATGACAACCAAAATCTCCGCCGCTTCTCCAAATACCATTTCACTTTCTACGAGCACTATTACGTTTTCAGTTGAAAATTTCAGCGCTTGTGAGGGAGATTCGGTTTGTTTTGAAATTTATTTGGGAGATAATTTGCTTGAAAATTGCCTACTAGACGGATCAAAAACCTCGGTCGCATGTGATTCGCCAAATCTCGCAGCTGGCGAGTATGCTGTTTCTGGTCAGAGCACCAAGGGAGAAATTGATGTAAATACTGGTAAAGTGTCATTTGTCCAATCAGCAACCGGTATTTTGACAAATACCGGTGGACGATTTGGTGGTCAGATGGTCGAAATAACCGGTTTTGGATTTAGCCAAGGGAGGTATACCATTGTCATCGATAATTTTTTTCGTCGATTTAATTTTCCCTTTATTTAGCTATAAAAAATTGCGTAGGCGAAAAACAGCCTATTAATTAAGGAAATATGCACAAATGCATTATGGGCCATAATTTATGGGTATTGAAGGGTTTTGAGAATTTTTTTGAATCTTGCTTTAAAATTTTCCAAAGTTTTCAAAATTGATTAAAATTTTTAATTCGAATTAAAATTGTTGATATCCCAAACTTTGTCAGAAATTCAATTTATCATTTGATTTTTGTCGGTGACACATTAAAAACACAAAATATTTTCCACCTACTCATTTTTCCAAAGTAAAAGATAGATTTTTCAAAAATCGACAAAAAAAATTATCGAGAAAATTGTGTACCCCAGTCAAGGTACAATGATCTCTGTTTTAAAAGACGGTCTCGTTCTCTGCTCGCCTTGCGTGATTTCCTCCACAAGCGAAGAATTCACAAAAATCACGTTTTTAACCCCAGTTTCAGCTACGGATGGAGAGGCGAGAATCGTTGTCGAACACGCTTATCTCCCAGCAGAAAAATTCACTTTCGATTTTACTTATGACACCAGTGGTATCGGAGAATTTTCAACTGATAAAACTTTGGTAAATCTTAACGGAGGAGAAACTTTCAGTTTTACAAAAACTTCCGCGATTAGCTGTGATTCTATGGTCGTTGAATTGACTCTTGCAAGAAATGCGTGCTCAGAGGGAGCTCATAGGAAGGGATAGACACTTATAATATATACAAAAAATATGATTTCTCTGAAAATTTGATGATGTTTTTGCGTTTTTATTGTGCTTTTTATGGCTTTTAGCCTAATTACGCATAAACAATTTCATAATTTTTTTTTTAAATAAAACGAAGGTGAATTCGAAGAAGCAATAGCGCTAGATTGGTGAGTTAGATATCCCTTAAATTAACATTAACACATTAATGTGAATCTAGGAATGTGCAGGTTAAGGAGTGGCCCTCACATTCTTAGATTCACACTAATGTTTTAAAATGATATTGCAAAATTGACCCGCAGTCGATTTGTTTCGACAGATTCAAAAAACGCTTTGAACATAGTGAGTTTTTTTCGAAATGTGAATCCTGAATTTTTTGCGAATAAGCGCAGGTCCAGAAAGATCTGAGTGAAAAGTATGCATCATACATACTGTATGGTGCAATTTCTAACAAAAATCTCATTTTCGACGCAATATCTGTTTTTGATTCAGAGTCAGCTTGATATTATCTTTCATTTGATATGTTTTATGATCCCGATTAAATCATTTTGTTATAAGACCTCAACTGTCGTCATATTGAAAAATTTAGCCGAAGCATTTCGTTGCTTGAAAATTTGAGAACAATGGCGTGAAGTGATTTCTTATAACAGAAAATAACCACACTAAAAATATTTTGTTAAATAATAATAATTTTTTTTTATTTTCCAAATGTATTATCAATAATTTTTAATCGTGATTTGATTTCATCCTTTGAAAAGTTGCCATTACGCATCTACCTGTACACCGGACGAAACCGGTATTGGCTACACTTGCACTTGTGCCGGAAAGTTGTATGGAGATGGTTTTACTTGTTCCCAATATGACGTGGGATCCAAATTCAACTATGAAGACGCCTTAGACTGCAGTGAATACGACGGTGATTACCTTGCAAAAGGACCAGTCAAATTTGAGTCAAAAGCCGAGTTTTTACAGTTTGTCATCGATTTCAAGGGAGGTATACAATTTTTCATCCAGAAAAACATTTTTCCATTGAACCGGTTTTCCTTTTCCAACGAACCGTATAAAGTTTTTATCGTGTCGACTACGCACCAAACTCTGGTTCTTTTTGGGCAGGGTTTTTTTTGTGCGAAATAATCTTTTGTGTACACAAAAATACAAACATATCTTAAAAGGGTTTGAAACAGGGTCACGTTAAAGATTATTGTGTACACTGTGCACGAGTTTGCCTGATCAATTCTTACCCACTTATCATAAAGACATTTTTCTTGACCTTTTACAACCGGTAACAGCCTAGTTTGCACAAAAAAATGAATACAAATATTAAGTTTTTTCGAACTATTAGCAAGTAAAATAACATTTTTGAAGAAAAAATTTATTTTTATGGAATTTAAAAATTACAAGAAAATAAGTAAGGAATATTTTCGACTTTTACTCGTCGATGAAAATAGTATACCTCATTTTCAGGAAATCTATGGGTCAACCACTAGCAAAAAGATCCATACTGGTATGAAATTTGACACCGTATCTGGTAAAAATAAGCATTCTGATGGATCTGACGTTGAGTGGGATGTCGAAATTTCTCATACAGAGGGGCTCGACTGTATTGTTATCACAGGTATGACTACTCTAGAATATGTAGATTGCGCAGGAACACATAGAAATATTTGCGAAACTACCAAGGACATTAAACATTGCTCTGATGATACTAAAGGACTGAGATATCGAGGAGATTTGAATACGCCTCAAGAAGCAGAAGATCTTGGACTCACCTGCATGAACTGGCGAGATGTTAATGATACATATAAGGAAGATTTCAGAACATGTAAGTAAAAATTGTTAATAAAATTCTATAATTCACGCCGAAACATGAAATTTGAGTATTTTTGAAAAATAATCAAATTTTCTTTAAAACTAGTATCTGGTAAATTGGTTCATTTCACAAAAATATATTAATTTTGCGCTCTCACTCCGTGTAGGAACGCCTGTGGTGAGTTTTTGTAATTTTTATCGTGATTTTTTCAATTAATTGGGATCGATTCACCATAGCTACAAGTTTTTTAGAAAAGTTGTTGACTTCTCTATAATTTTGTAATTTAACCCATATTTGTCATATTTCAAAATTTGTATGTTTGCTTATATTTTCTAAAAATTGATCCCATATATAATACAGTTCTCGAGATAGGGCGTATTTTGATACATAATCAGTATTTACCGATATGAATTTTCATAGCTTCAACAGCTTCTGGCCATATTTCCGGCGTTAAATTTCGTCATTAAACTAAAAATGTCCAAGATAAGTGAATTTGCCGTTAAAAATTCACTTTTATGGAAAAGAGGCACTAAGGCAAAAACTTTGTACACTAAGTTAGTGTCACTAACTAAATTAAATCGAAGTTTTGTATTTTTTTCATATTAAAAATTGGCAGTTAAAGCGCGGGTCGGCTCAAAACGCCAGCATTTATCATTTCTGAAATAATGGGCAAAACCAATTTGTAAAGAAATTTTTCCATATAAGAAAAATGAATATTTTTATTTCGCGACAAATAACTGTTAACCATTTTCAAAATAAAATCAAAACTAAAAAAACCTAGAAAAACATTCTAATTATTTTTCAAGATCTGAACTTCGACCTCACTGGAAATGCATGCCGAAATCCAGATAAAAAAGATCGCCCTTGGTGCTTCACATCGTTAGATCCAGTAGAAGGTGGAGATAAGCCTCAATGGTCAGATTGCCTTGTTCCTCGTTGTGATATCTTAGCTGAAGGTGGACAAACTTGTCGATTAATGGCGGGAGAACCCTCTTTAACAGGTAAATTTTGAAACCACGGAAATTATGAAAGTTTTTGAAATATATGGATTACCGACCTTTTTGGTATACATTCTGTATATATTTGAAAGATGCACAATTCTCTCAGAGAGTTTGAAAAAAATATTGGGTCCATGGAGATGTGCCGCACATAATGTGCGTCATACTTTCTCGTGTCTTCTTCCTTGACGTAAAGAGGGCGTCACACGGTGTTGAACATTCTCAGAATGGAATGACATCTCAATTTAGCTGAGATTTTGGGGATTTTGAGTAATGTGCGGAAAATCCCCAAAATATCAGATAAATTGGAGCAAGTTTAGATGTCATTTCCAATTCTAATAATGTTGAACAGCGTGCGCCATAGTCCTCTGAGCACTTTTATTCAAAGTGAGAGTTTTTATAACTTCTGACAGTATTTTGTTAAAATTTTACTGAAAATGTCAAAAATTACTATTTCTCAATCTACGGTATACTCTGTAGGCTGCAGATTCATATTTAAAAATAATCTAAACTGTATTTTTACTCGCAAATAAGCGCACTTTTGCAGGGAGAGTAGTAATTACGTTAAAATATCCTGAAAATGTCCCAAATCATTTTATTTGTCAGTGTTTACTTTCCAGCATACTCTGCAGGCCTCAGAATGATAGTTAAAAATAACGGAGTGAATTGCATTTAAATAGCAAAATGAATTTGTTTCGGAGCTGCGCGCAGACTAGCAGGGAATTTCTAGAATAGCAGGATGTTTTTTAAAAACTATTAAATTATAAATCAGACGTCGAGATTATTATTACTAAACAAATTATAAAAACTTATTTTTTAATTTCCGGTGAGTGAAATGGAAAAAAAATACATTTGAAGATTTATCAGACTCCTCTGACGATGAATGCTTTCTTAGAAAACAAGATGAAATAGACGATTTCGTCTGAAATACTATGTTTCACTAAGGTAGTATTTTTTAGGTCAACCCACCCTAGTCATGACGATTACGGGAAAACCATAGGCGATATCGAGAAACGGTTTTTTGCATTCAACTTCAAACTAAAAAAGCTTAATGGCGAAATTTTTCTTTTTAATCGGACTACCGGTTCACCGGTAACCGGAGATCTATTATATAAGCAATTTTAGTATGAATTTTGAAAAAAATCTAATCTCGTTTATTTCTTCCAGGAATTCATCAAAAATATAGTTCAAGCAGTTAATGTGAAGATAATTGTGATATAAGAAAGAACAAACATAAAAATGAAGCTTTCCGGATGATTTGAAGAAAATAAAATTTGGGCCCACCGAGATTCGAACCTACCAAAAAATTACATTCCGGTTTATATCCGGTGAACCGGATGTCAAATCGGGGGTATCGTAGAACGGCCTTTTTCGTCAAAATCAACCTGATAACATTTCTCCATTTAGCTTTTTTAGTTGGCAGTAGAATGCAAAAAAACGTTCTTCGATATCGGCTATGGTTTTCCCGTAATCTGCATGACTAGGGTGGGTTGAACTAAAAAAAAATAACTTAGGTTAATTTAATCCGGCAGCAAATCATGCCAAAAGCTCTCCCTTATAAATGGAAACCTATTCAAGACAAAGTACTGATAACGTGGGAAAAATAATCAAAGTTATTGTCAAAATTATCTTAGACTCTCGATTTTTGACTTAAGGGGGTACTGGTCGCTTGAATTCAATTTTCTCGAGGAAATCTTGGCCAACTAGGGCTTTGATGATATTATTGAGATTAGCCAGTTTGTAGATCTAGCCTTTAGCTTGCGTGAGAAATATGTCAAAACTTTTTTGTATGCACACACTCCCTGACACATAAGCGAAACAAAAGGACCCAATTCAAAATAGTGAAACTATCTCCTCCCTTGTTTTATTTCGAATTTATCTGAAATTTTGACATAACTTGTAAAAGTGGTAGGCCAAACTTAATCTCGGTCAAAATTGTGGGTGACGATAATTTGCTGTTTTTTTCTAGTTTTCCAGGAAGGTTTCTGAGAAACCTTGATAAGGAAATCATTTTATTCTTTTTTAAATATGTAGTACAACCCTTTGGAATGATGCTCGTACTACTCAGATCCTGAAAAGCAGTTAAAAGCTGTATCATCTTTCGTTTGATAGTATTTCTTTCTTGAATTTGGCAGTCAGTCTTAATTTATGAATACGGAAATTGTATGGTGCCCTTTTTAAAATGTATGCCTCTAGTGGTCAAAACAGCCAATTTGGAATGCTCACTGAAAAGCTATCTCCTCCCACATTTGTCATTGAATTTTTTAAATTAATGCTGCAAAGTGTTGGCAAAGCCTGGCTTAAAATCGTATGGAGCCCTTTTTTGAAAATTTCGTCTTGAGATGTCTGAAAATGCTTGTGAATTTTTTCTTAATTTAAGAAATATTTTTGACAAAAAACGATAAAAATTGAATTTTAATTATTTTTTCGAGCAGTATTTAGAGTCAAATGAGTTTATTCACAAAATTGATATGCTAGATAAAATTTTAGATCGAAATTTGGAACTGATAATTTGAAATCACATAAAATTTTACCCTAAATTTCAGCCCACCTAAACCCGATTTTTTGTGGAAAAATCTTAAAATTCAAAAGAAAGATATAAGTCAAAATACTCGTCGGAAAATTCTCTCCAAAATAGGTTGATGATAAAGTCTGTTTGAAAACCTTCAGATATCGTCACTCACTACCTTAACCCCCACCTGCAAATCTGTTTTTTAAAACACAGAGACCAAAATTATTTTTGGAAAGTATCATTTTGGCCGGCGGAATATCCGAACAGACCTCCGAAAGTTCCCCTTATTTTCAATTTCAAGAATTTTGGCATTATCAATTTTTACCATCGGCACCACCTGGTGGTGTAATTGGCGGTCAAAATTTTGGATCGACGATTTGAGAAGGTTCACATCGCGCGCAAGAAATTTCATTTAGTACAAATTGTCGCCCATGAAATTCTCTCTAAGATAGACAAATGAAACGTTTCTGGAAGATAAGAACTGAATCAAATACTTTAAAATTAACATTTTTCCGCCTACGCATTTTCAATGGTTATATTTCACCTTCAAATTACTGAAATGTTTTGTTCACACTTATCTGACAATAGTTTAATTTGTTTTAACCGGAAATTCGTTGCGGTTACTTGAATTAGAAAAAAATCCATATTTATCTCCTTTTTGTCAAGTTTGAATACCAGTGTGTTTTAAAACACTCATTTGCAGGTGGGTAATATAACATTTCAAACAGGTGGGGGTTGAGGGGTACTCAACGGTTCGATTTTTGATCACCACAGCACCAAGTGGGAGTAGAGTTCTAGAACACTGATTTCAACTTCAATGTCTTTTATCTCGGAAACGGCTAAATGGAAATTAATAAAATTTTGTCAGAATAACGGTTCCCACTTCGTCGACAGTTATCGGGAATATTTTGCGAAAATTTCTATCGAACTTGTTCTAGAATTATAAAAAACCGTAATTTTATGATACTTTGGAATTTGAAGCTAAGTTTTCTCAAAAAGATTTTTTTAAATTAGGTTTTATTCGGAAAAACATGTCTTTCTCATTTCTAGTGGAAAACGTTTTTTTTGAACATGGCTCCTTTTTATAGAAAATTTCAGATTAGTTCAGTCGGAAGTCAATTTTCATGATTTCTTGAAAAAAAATTTTCATTGTATCGAGTTGAAAGTACCATCAAATGAAAGCTCATGGTCTACTGAAGAAAAAACTCTCTCTCTACAAAAACTGACTGTGAATTTAGAATAATTTGAATAAATCGTATTTAATTAAACTCTAGAATTTTTTTTTGATGGTTTAATTTCTGTTTGTGTTTCTAATTCGAATTAATTCGCTCTGATTCGCCCACAGTATTTTAGCGCGGGTTGTGCTTCTGATAGCCAGAGAACGCGCTGATCTTATCCTACGCTATTACGCGTATGGTCAGCGAAAGACCCTTCTCAACACACACCTCTCACATCATAGTGCGAGAATCTATCTCCTTCGTGGGAAAAGCACCTTTCGGTCTTTTTCAAATTTTCAGGATCTAAACCGAAAGGGTCGGTTATCCATATAGATATCGGTATTCCCACCTGTGACATGTCAAACAAAAGATTCATCTAATGAAAAACATATGTTTTTCGATGTGCCAAAATTTAGGTTTTCCGAATTATTTGATTATTTTTAAATCTCGGTTATGGCGTTTAAATAGTATGCAAACAAATTTGATGAATTGAATTCGGTAGTGGCATCCGTTTGTCGCAAAAACTTATCGATAAAAATTAACAAATAAAATTGTCTTTCATTTGGAAATCTTACCTTATCATTTTAAAATTTAAAAATAGCCAAAAATTAACCATTAAGTGAGAAAATAATGATCAGTCGTTTCTTAAAATCCGAAATGTAAACGGTTGAAAACACTATTTTCAAATAAGATAGTGATTTTGGTAAAATAAGAGCTCTTTAAAAAATACTTAAGAATCTTGCGATTGGCAGAAAGTGTACCACCAAACTGGTCTCGTATCAAATTCCTTTAAAACTTGTGGAGAAGCTGGAATAAATAAGGGGTGCTCTTACTCAGAAGGCGATAACTTCATCGATTTCAGTGGGATTCAAATCCTCCCATATTATAAGTTTCAATTAGTTTACTCCGATGGTGCTGATGAACGATCGCTATCATGGACTCAGTATGAAAATCCTTTCACATTACCAGACTCAGGCTCGGATCAGCAACGCATTTTTTAAAGGCAATTCAATTTTTTTATTAAGTTAGATTTAACAGTATCAAATTTCCGTTTTCGCCACCTAGCGTTGATTTTTTCAATCAAGTTGTGATGAAATTTTTGCTTGACAATTTTTATCAATAATGTATGTCGCTGAAAACAATTGTTAATATGGGAAAATTAGCTTGAAAGTTAGTTTAACGAAAATTTCATTATATAGCAAATTTTTCTGTGCATTCGGACATTATCATAAAAATTACAAATATAAAGTTAATCAGACCAAAAGTTCTTTTTTTGCTCGGAATCGTTGTTTTTGGTGGCGAGAACTCCCAGTATGTGAAGGAATTTTCATAAACGGTTCTAGTTAAGTCTGTAGGGTTCTCCCTTCGCACCTTATGAATGTACAATTTTGTTTTTTCGCTTTCAATACTGGTAATTATCAGTTTGAGGTTTAATATTGAAACTGTTTTTCTAATGTTTACATATTGTGTTTCATTAAAAAAACTACCTTATAAAAATAATTTGTCTCGAATCCCAATTAAGCCTCAGCCACTTTATCATCACAACCTCGTGTAGTTGTGAATGGAGTACAAGCTGACTTATCTACGGGATTTGCTGGATTGAGAGTGAGTGACCAAACAACACTTCTCGACGGAAGTCAAGGTGGTAGTTGGTGGTATTCTGTAGGAAATACTGTAAATCATAACGGAGGAAATCCTGGAATTCATCCAAAATCATCAAGCGTATCAGAACTATATGTCTGTAAACAAGGTATAATTGAACAAATAAAATTTCGAATTTGACTGCAGTGGAAGAGTAAAATGATCAAACAGTTGTTGACAAAAATAGCATTCTCAACTTTTGAATGTGCTAACATTTTTTGCGCTAATTTTTGAAAATTTTGAAATCTTGATCTTGCGTCAAAATCAAATAAAAACAAAGTCAATTAATTAAATTCGGTGGTTGCATGTGCTGGCGGCCAAAACTCATCAATGAGTAAAAAATTTGCATATCAACTCAGACCCCTTCGAAACTACCAGGGGAAATAATTTTTAACAAAAAATAATTTGTCAACTACAACGTGCACAAAATCCCTCGAATTCAGAGATAGATAATATATGATTGACAAACATTTTCTGATTATAAAAAAAAAATAATAACTACTTTGAATCGTGTCCCTGAGCCAGCTTTTTTTCTCAAAATGCATTGAAACTTGTTTAATTATTTTCATATAAATTCGAAAAAAGCCAGGAGTCAAATTGTTTCAAGCACTGCGGATTTTTTTTCTCTAATAACATATTTATGTGTTTTATGGTGGAAGACAATTTTGTTCCGATCACTAAAAAGGTATTATTTTGTTGAAAAACGTATTGTGAAAAATAATTTTAATATTCTATAGTTTATGATGGAACATATCGATAGAGGCTGTCACGATTAATTCTTCCTCAAAAAATTGAAGGCAGCGAAGAGGCAATATTTTAAATTTGGGCGGCTTCGTCGTCATTTTTGTCACATTGATATTCCAGGGCGGCTTCGTCAACATTTCTGCCGGATTGATACTTTAGGGCGGCTTGGTCAACATTTCTGCCACATCGATATTTTATGGCGGCTTCGTCGACATTTCTGCAACATAAATATTTAAGGGCGGTCACATTCAAATTTCTGACGCACTGACTTATTATACAGGTCAAATCATGATCAATTAAAACTACGATAGTTGTTATTATTAATGAGACGTTTTTTTCACTTTTTTCCAAGGAAAGCTCCTATAAATCATAAAATTTAAAACAATTTCTGACGTTGTGAATTTTTGCCAAAAATGTCTTCGGTACTATCACTTGGTGGCGCTATTTTACTGATCAAAGTTTCATTTTCAAAATAAAGATCATCTTATACGGTATAAAAATACTTGCGATAGAAAATCTGGGATAGGATAATCTTAATTTTGAAAATGGAACTTTGATCGCCATAATAAAAACAGCGCCACCAAGTGATTGTACCAAAAATATTTTTAGCAAAAATTCACAACGTTAGAAATTGTTTTAAATTTTATGATTTATTGTATCTTTTCCTCGGAAAAAAATAGAAAAAACATCTCATTAATAATATCAACTATCGTTGTTTAAATTGGTTATGATGTGACCTGTCTAATAAGTCAGTGCGTCAGAAATGAGAATGTAACCGCCCTTAAATATTAATGTTGCAGAAATGTCAACGAAGCTGCCTTGAAATATCAATATGGCAGAAATTTCGACGAAGCTGCCCTGAAATATCAGTGTAGCAGAAATGTCGATGAAGCTGCCCTCAAATATCAATGTGGCAGAAATAGTGCCTCTTCAGTGCCTTCAGTTTTTTTGGGGGGGAATTAATCGTGGCAGAAATGTCGACGAAGCCGCCTTAATCGATATCCCCTATTCACACTTGTGTAAATATCCCGGCCCTACTACTTAAAAACACACTACGTTTCCTAATTAGGGCCGGGATATTTACAAAAGTGTGAATAGGGGATATGATATAAATCATACTATTTTTATCGAGGTTTTCTGAGTTTTATTTAAAAATATTCAAGGGTTTTCGCAAAAGTCATAGTAAATAAGAAGTGAGTGTACTCAAGTTTTTCGAAACTTATAAAGTGCGTTTTTACAGATGACGCGTAATGAGATAAATAAGTGCTGGATTTGTGGTTAAAATAAAGGTGATGAAAGTTACAGATGACGCTGAGATAAGATCAATTTAGAGCTGTTTTTTGAAAAAATCACAAAGTTCAAATCATTCCTACAGTTAGTTAGATACGTATTTGAAATGCGGTTGTTCAATATTTTAGAATTTTTTTTTCTTATGTTGTGTAGGCGGTATGCTAGATATAAGTTATATCATATATCCCCTAACTATCACATAAACCCATCATTTCATTGATTGTAACATTCCTAATATTTCAATATTAATTAAGATTCAAACAAAAGCGACGACAAGAAATACTCTCAAGCTGATCACACAATGATTTTCACGCAAACTGGAGATGGTGCTTATTATATCACAAAAGATGATAACGATTATTTGACCCTTGAAGAATCAACTCTAGAGTACGTAAAATTTTATTTTCCCGATTCATATTTTTTTTAATTAAAAGATACAAATTTGTTGAACACTTCAAGTGATATCCTCGGAGTCGATCGTCACTGGTTAATTTATGTTCTCTGTAACTTTGCACTAGTATTAATTTTGACGATACATTTTTAAGCCTTAAATGGAGAGTTGAAGAAAGTGTCAACCCAAAAAAATGGATAATGGAGACCCAACCAAATGGCATGTTCCGATTCCGTATCGGCAAATTTTACATGGCCATTTTACATGGCCTTAGAGAATCAGAGTTGGTCGGTGTCGAAGTTTCTCAAGCTTCCGGTATTATTTCTGATCGTCTCGATTTCAAAATGGCATGTCACGATTTATCTCTCCACAATCACCTCAGAGAAAATCCAGTCGCCGTCGTCAGCGAAATAACCGTTGATTCGTGCGCGTCTGATAATTTCCAACTCATTTTGCCCGCGAGTAAAGGAAGGTATACCATTTTCACCGATAATTTTCTTCCTTTATTATATTTTCCCTATGTTTTGCTATGAAAATTGTGTAGGCGTAAAAAATTTGTTAAATAAAAAAAATGTTGAATTCAAATATGGGTGTGTCATATGCACTGACATAATTATGTAGGCGATACAAAAAAGAAATTTGAAAAAAATTAGAAAATTTTTTAAAAATTCGAATCGAACATAATAAATATCTTCGCCTACACACATTTTTTTAACTTTAATACAAGAGAGTGCTCTAGATCGCCAGCTAAATATCGCCGGAAACCTACGCAATTTCAGGATTTAAGCTCAAATCCTTCCAGTGCCCATATCGCGGAAATAACCAATATCGGCTTAATTGCGTAGGCGCTTGAGGTTTAAAACATTATTCTAGTCTTCATATCGCCGAAAGTGCCAATATCGGCTAGTATATGTTTTTTTCAAAAATCGACGAAAAATTATCGATGAAAATGGTATATCTCAATTAAGGTGGAAAATATTACATCAGAGTAAAAGATGAAACTAGAGGATATTTAGAAAATATTATTGACGTTTCCTATGATATGATGATTTCCTCAATTTCTCCATCTACTATTCCATCTACCGGTGGAGTTATTTTGACCCTGATCGGAAACGGTTTTAACCCTGAAACCACTGTAGAAATCGAGTCAGAAATCACATGTGATTTTATTTCTCTTGATTACGACATCGTCGCAAAAGAACAATCTTTCAAATGCAACGTTGCAAAAGGCGTGTTCACAAATATCGCAATTGCATCTTACGAAATTGTTGTACGATCCATTGATCCCGCTGATCTATCAGAGATGGAATCAAAATCGTCAATTTCTGTTGATCCAAAATTAGATCCGATTATAAGCTCTTTGAGCCCAACTCGAGGTGGCAGTGCCGGTGGTACCAGACTCACGATCACCGGTCAAAATTTCGATATTGGAACCGGAGTTACGGTCACTATTCATGGGGTTGTTTGCGATGTTCAATCGGTAATGGCGACTCAAATTGTTTGCGAAACTAATTCTTATGCCGGTGAAAAGGGAGGTTTACTATTTTAACTGGGATTGTTTCGCTATCATTAAGTTTATAATTTGTACAGCCTGTTTTAATTGATATTGTGAGCTAAAGGGACTCGTTGTTCTAAATCTTATAAGCCGCTCTAAGTGCTCAATTAGGCTGATTCTTGCAAATTGAATAGTGTTCTTATGATACTAATTTTCAGAAAAATAGGATGATTATATTATTGCCGACTGTTATTTTAAATAAATCACTTTCAGCCTCGACGCCACTTCAAACTCGGGCGGTAGGCTGAAAGAAGTTCAACAAAAAATACTTATATTCGATTTTATCACAGTTCTCCAGAACTAAACCGATTATTTAAGAAATATTTTTATTCGAGCTTTATTTTTCAAATTTATCAAACATCGTTTCGCGTGAGCGTCTTCCAGGGCATTCAATGTAATTTTTAAGACCTCAAAGATTCGAAAGTTTTTTTATTATTTGAATTTTTTTCCATTTTTTTAATTGATAGCTTTTTGAACTCAGTTATTTAAACTAGTCAACTTGACTTTATAAGATACTGTTTGTTGAACTCTTAAAAATCTAGTTTTTTCAAAATAATAGATTCTATTTTTTATATTAATTAAAATTTAATTCATTGAATTATGACGCCTTTTTATGGAAAAATACGTTTTTTTGCACGTAGCGTGATTAAACTGTATGATAATAAGTACCAAAAAAAGAAATGACTTATTTTTTAAAACTTGATAGTGTTCGTGAAATTCGAAATTAAAGAAAAATTTTTTCGAAACTATAGTAACCCTTTGTGAAGATCGAAATTGCCCCAGTTATCACAATTCTCGGAGCCGGTTTAGCTCGACCTGCTGATGAAAATAATGAAGCTACTTTCTGGTATATCGATAGATGGTCAAGTCCTTTCACCTGGGGTTGTGCTGATGAAACTTGCAAACCAATGGCCGGTGATATTATCGTTATCCCTAAGGGACAAGTTATTTTGTTAGATGAGTCCACCCCTATTTTGGCAGTACTTATTATTGACGGAGGTACTGTAATTTGGGACAGAAAGGATGGAATTCATTTGAAAGCAGAATATGCTATCGTGACAAATGACGGTTATTTCCAAGTAGGAACTGAAGAAGATCACTTTTGCCATCCGTCGGGAGATAGAACAATTCCAATGGTTGCCAGAATCACAATGTATGGTCATCAACGTAGCGTCAGACTGCCAATATATGGTGCAAAGGTATGGTTTTATATTAATTAATAGGATATTGGTGTTTCAAGGAGATCGTGAGTGTTAAATGTTCAAATTTTTTTAGGAAATTATTCAACGTTATAACAAAATGCGGGAAATTAGTCATGGCACTGATAAAACCACTAAAGCCCGGTCATTTTTGTTTAAAATTGGATCAGGAAGATATTTTAATACATCTTAAAACTCGTACGGACAAAATCTCAAGATAATTTCAAAAATTTCCGATGCTCATTTTCTTTTTTTATCTCTCAAAATTCAATTGTGTTGAATCTGATACGAACGCCATAAACTCTCTGCAAGTTTCAAACACAATAACTCGACTATGGAAAAACCAAAGGTCGTTTTTCAACGCTTACATTTTTCACACATAACTAGCGTGTTCATCATTCAACCTAAAATCAACCTATAAAACTAATGGGTTGATTGTTATTAAACTTCTTGAGGGCAAATAACATACCAAATTGAAAATATTTTGGTGATCACGTGATCAAAATTTAGCGATTTGTCGAATATATCTTTCTTGAACGAATTAAGGAAAACCCCTCTTTGTTGGGCAAAAAATACGACTTATATTTGTAGAGAATCAACCCTAAGTGGTAGATTTTCAGTGAAAATAATCACTTTTTAAATTTCAAATTGAGGTATTCGCCGTACGAAAAGGACGAATTGACCTTCATGGATGTCGATTAACCACCACTTGGACCACCATTATCGAAACTTCTGACGCTGGAACCGACCAACTCGTCCTTAAAAACCCCGTCAAAGACGATTGGGTAATCGGAGATGAGATTGTGGTAGCAACTACAGGAAATATTCACGCTTTACATCACACTGAAACCTCTGTAATCACAGATATTTCTGACGATGGTCACACTTTAACCCTTGCCGAACCGCTTGTTTACACTCACATCGGTGTTTGTTCGCACGGGTGGGACTGGGCTGGAACTCTTTGCCAACGAGCGGAAGTCGGAGTTTTATCAAAAAATATTAAATTCAAGGGAAACATTAATCAAGAATGGGTAGAGGAGCTTCCAGAATGTGAATTAGGAATAGGAACCGCATTTGGTGTACAAACTTGCTTCCAAAATCGATTCAATCACGAAGTCGGAAGTGATGAGTTCGGTGCTCATTTGTTTTTACACAAAATCGAGTATGCTAGAATTCAATACGTCGAATTTAACTTCGTCGGTCAGGCCTTTTTCTTAGGACGATATCCAATTCATTTTCATGTTCCAGGCGATGTTGGACCACAAAATACTTATATCCGAGGAAATACAATTCATAGAGCTTTCAATCGAGCCCTCACGATGCATGGTGTGCATAATCTCACAGTTGAATACAATGTTGCGTACAATGTGAAGGGGCTTACGTTTTTCCTTGAAGATGGTATTGAGGAAGATAATATCATCCAGTATAATTTAGCTGTTATGACGAAAAAATCGAGTTCTCTTTTGAATATCGACTCGATCCCATCCGCTTTTTGGATTCCAAATCCTCAAAATATTTTCAGACATAATGCCGTTGCCGGTTCAACTCATTTTGGTTACTGGTTTAATTCACCGGAACATCCTACCGGTCCATCTGCAACTGACTCGATTTGTTGTCGACAAAGACCACTTGGTCAATTTTGGAATAACACGGTACATTCTACCGGTAAATACGGTTTGTGGGTGTTTGTCGAGCTTAACCCAACCGGTCCAAATGGTGATTGTGGTGAAACTGCTCCAAAAGCAATGAAAATTGGAGAAATTCCAGAAGGTCAGGGTTCGCACCCAGGAAAATTTGAACTTTTTATCGAATGAATTTATTTATAAGAATAGGATTTCTAAGGTAGAATTTGAAAAACTTGAAAAGTTCTCGAAAAACATAATTTTTCGGAGAATTTTGCTGGGAAATTTAAGTTTTAGAGTTTGAAAACCCGAATTGATTCCAATCATCATTTTTTATACATTAAAGGACTTACTAAAGAAATCAAGAACTTTCCGTCTAGAATATTTCTTGGCTACTAAAAGTCAAAATTAGTCATTTTTGAAAGATTTCTACCAAATTTTTTTTAATTTTATGGTGTAATTTTACTGTGAGTGTCCTCCTCATGTATTAAATATCGATCGTTTGGAATAATGGACCCGAAAATAGAAATAAAGCCCGAAAACTATTATGTGGCTGATTTTTAAGTTTGGCCCTCTGTTTCTATCGGTCCGAACCCTATAAGGTACTCCAAATAGAGAATCTATCTTTGGTTTGTATGCCTGGGGGTGCTCACGAGGAGCGGAATTGACCACTGGAGGAGCTGTTCAATTTCATAATTTTGTCGCTTCTGATAACGATGTTGCCGGTATTTCTGGTAAAGAAACTCATCTCAGCACATACGGTGTTGTAAATAGTCAAGCTTTCATTCGGAATATTATTATTGGTCGAACTATGGCTCATCCTCTACTGGAATCTTGTGGACAAATGGGTCTCGAAACACCGTGGGAGAAATTTGCGTTTACCGTTCATAACATGCATTTCTTTAATTTTGATTCTCCTGGATCTGGAGGATGTTTCGCGGTTAACCCATGTTATGGTTCCGATGCTTTTGACTGTGGCGCCATCACGTGGTATGTGAAATTATCAATTTTCCTATCGTTTGACAATTTTTTCGAAACTCTATTTTCCAAGCCGTTATTTTTCAATTTTATAACATCATTTTTGCAAATTTTCAAATTAAAACATTTCAAAAAAAATTTAAAGTTTTAATTATGAAAAAATATGGGATTTCCAACCTATAGTATATTTTTGTTTATAATTGTCAGGGAATTATAAACTGAATGTTTGAAGATAATTCTGAATAAAGGAGATTATCCCAGTCAAAAAATCTCAATTATTATTGTGGCGATTTGCTTCAAAGCATGAAATGTGTCATAATTACAGTGTAGTTGAATATTAACCCACACACATCACGCATGTTTTTCAGAAAATAAGCTGACAAATTAATTTGATTTTCAGTTAAATAATACATGACTATTGTGTTTGGGTTGTGATTTCGCTGTCGTAATTATGACGCATTTCATGTATTGAAGCGGACTTCCCCAAAAAAATTTCTTCGGACAGGCCCCATTTTCAATATTATCATTATGTATTATCACAATTAATTATAGGTACACAGATATCAGATGGACAAACTCTCCACGAAAGCTCACAACCGCTTGGGAGGGTGAATATGCCGTGAGGGATATTGATGGAAGTTTCACTCAAAATAAAAATGGCGAAGAAATGTTTGTTGTCCCACATTCTGATTCATACGATCCAAATCACTGCCGAACAGAATGGCCCAGTGGAGAAGATGCAAAATTCGGCGGGAGACCGGTTCAAATCTGCGCTTATGACAATGGAAAATTCAAACCCCATCGATTTGCTTTTAACAATGCAAGTCCTCCGGCTATTGAGGGTACAACAGCTGTAATTACATCAGAATTTGGAGAAGGAAAATCACCATTTAGATTCTGTAGACCTAGGGGTAGAGGTTGGATGATGCTGCCAAATCAAGGTCAAGAACACACTCTTACCTGGCAAGGCTATGAACACGTCACAAATGTATCTTACTCAGCAGATATGCACGATTTAGAAAAAGACGATTACATGCTCATGACTCACAGTGAGGGTTCGCACGAGAAAATTTGAAATGGTCACGAGAAAATGCAAATTTAGATTTTTTTTTTCTCTATAATCCAGAAGATGTCTTTTGAAGTGGCCTCGATCTTAGGCATTTTTGGAAAAAACTTATAATCATGATAGTCATTTATTAGCAAATTTTACGGTGATCATTTTCTGGTTTTTCGAAAAGGAAAAATTCTTAATTTTGGACAATTCCTGATTGGTCGAAAAAAAGTTGCTCGAATGTGAATTTTTACCCCAGAAAGGGATTCGCAGGATTTATTCACGTCATAAACCATACTTTTGATTTTTTTTGTCATTTTCATCACCGAAAATAGCCCTTTCCGTTTTTTAAAATTTCTAAAAGTATGTTTTCTTGTCTGATTTCACCTTGCGGTTGTATTTCTGGAGTCAAATGTGACTTTTTGGACAGCTTTATATTTCAACCAATCAGCAATCGGCAAAAATTTTAAGATGAAACGAAAAAAATTATATTTTTTGGCCGCTTTGAGATCTTGTTTTCAGCAAAACTTTTCAATTCCGTGAGAGTTTCAAGCACCGTCGAGGTCAAAAGTGATTTGTCGAGACTTGAGGTGATTTAAGCCTGATTTGACGCAAATCGTACGATAGCATGTTACCAAATCACTTCGAGTCTCGACGCCATGGCGCGCCACTTGATCTTTTAAAGAATGAATTTCTCCACGAACCCTACTCGTAGTATGTACCAAAGAATAGACTACACCAGTCTTGGAGACAATCTCGAAAATTCGATCGATCCAACAAATGAAACTCTCAACAATCTTGACTATTACATCACATCAGAAGAAGAATACGCCATGAAACGAATGTATGATCTTACATATTTTATGAGAGGGTTAAAAGAACCAGTAATGAGTCCACTTTCCGGTATTTACCCTGCAAAATACGAGGTTGATTCTCAAGGTGAAGGTACGTACGGTCGAGATTTAACTTGGAGTATGAAAATGTACAAATGCTTTTATCCAAATTGTATTAAACCCACGACCACAACAACTACCGGAACAACCACTACTGCCGAGCCAATCAAAAGTTGTGTTTTTGGAGAAGAAGGTTGCGAAATGATCGAAGAGGAGGAAAATGCCCTTGGGCAAAATGAAACAATTATGTACGTTCGAGACAAGCGAGTTATTACGATAAACAAGGTTACCGATGGGGTCTTGGAGGTATCGAAAATGTTTGTTGATGGTGAACTAAAAATTGAGCCTACTGAAAATATCGAAATTATTGTAGACAATTTAATCGTTAATGCTGGTAGTTCATTTAACAAGCGAAATCGACGAGGTCTGTCAGACATTTTCACTGGTAAACTTATCGTCGGTACAGCTGAAAACCCAGTCCCATGCGATGTAAAAGTCACTATCAAATTAGTGGGAAACGTTACTACTGCTGAAGAATTTGGAGTTTTGGGAAATTCGATTCCTATCGGAGCAAAAGCGCTCGGAGGCTATGGTTCTATCGAAATGCACGGTTGCAAACGTGACGTTCTAAAAACTCATTTGGCCAATACCGTTTCCTCTGGTAACGAAATTGTTCTTAACGAAGACACAGATTGGGCTGTTGATGAAGAAATCGTGATTGCTACAAGTAATTTTGAGCACCGAGAAACAGAATATTTCACAATTACAGCAGTAAATGGCCGAACTTTGACTCTCGACAAGGACATTCAATTCAGGCATTATGGTGCGCAAGATACGGTTCATTCGGGAGCTTGGAATTCTGAAAGACAGCTTCATATGGGAGCATCAGTAGCTTTATTATCACGAAATATTGTCGTTGATGGTTCTGAAGGAGCAGAAGGTACGTCAAAAGTTAAAATTAACGCAGAAATAGCACCAAATTTATAAAATAAAAACCCAAACTTTTTCAAACTAAATTATTTTTTCTGAATATTTTCCAAATTGCTAAGGTGTCGCAACCACCAAATTCAATTCATCTCAGTAATTTCATGAGATAATTTTTGAAATCCAATTTGGACGTGAAATTTAATTAAAACCAATTTAAATATATCAAATTCGGTGATTGTATTCAACTGGCGTTAAAACTGAATGGTAATAAAAAAGTTATTCCTTAGTCTGAAACTACCTAAAAAAAATTTGAAATTTTTTCACTGAATCAAACAATATTATTCATAACTTATATTTTAAGGTGTTCTCGGTGGTCGAATTTTGATCGCCAGTACTATCGAAAAAGACGGTGGAGAATCGTATTATAGATCCGGACATGGTCAATTTTCACACGTTCAGTTCAAAGGTATGGGACAATTTGGCTATAATGCTGATGACGACCCTAGATTCCAAATTGCGTTCTATAACATTAACACTCAAGCTGGCATCAATCGAAAACAGTCTTATGTCAGAGGCTGTGCATTCAGTGAAGGATATAATGCCGGTATCGGAGCTCAATTTAACACCCATGGTCTCGAAATTACCGATAACACCATTTTTGGCGCCCCAGAAGACGGAATCCGAATCTTGTCCGATAACTGTGTCGTGGAGCGAAATCTCATCGGAAATATTTTTGTACGAGCTTTGTGGTCTGAAGCCGTTGGTGGAGGTCTTAATGATTTTGATGCTGGTGACATTGGTGCTGGAATTGATTATAAACAAGCATCTGGCACAATTCTTAACGATAATGAGGTAGTGGGGGTAGATGGCCCATGTTATCATGGTAATGGAGAAATTTGCGTAGGAAAGGGTTTACTATTTTCGTCACAACTGATAATGGCTCTTAAGCCGAAACGTCAAATCAAAACTATCTTCCATAGAAAAAAATATTATAATTTTATGTCTCAAAAACAATCAATATATTTTCGTCAGTGGTGAATTTTTGATCGACAAAATTTTGATCATTTTTTTTACATGTGTATTTCTTCAATGTTAATTGCGAAGAATTTGAAAAAATTTCTTTAACAATTTGTTCGAATAAAAATTCCAATTTCTTGAACTTAAACGAACCAAATTAAATCTAAAAATGAAACAATTTTTTTTTATTTACTCATGCTGCTAATTTATGGATTCTCAGCGTTCAAAGTCGAAGTGTCGTTGGAGTGATTTGAGGCCAAATTTATACCCTTATATTTTATAGAAAGTTTTCGAATCACATTTAGTCTCGATGCCACTCGAAAGCCACTTGGTATTTCTTGCTGTTTTAACTGATGGTATTTCACCAAGCTTTTAATTTTACAATAGTCACGCCCACTGCTCTAAAACATATGAGTTTCAAAATCTTGTTCTAGCCCCGACCAACTTTTTAACTTCAATCCCGGCGTAACAAAAAAAAACGATCCTATCCCGACCCAGGATTTTGACGAAAATAGTAAGCTCTTCACAGGCGACAACGAAGCATGTTCTGGTGAATCCAGCGATATACCAAGCGGAAATTCCGGTAATACTGGTAGTGCCTGTACAATTGGATACTGGTTCGTGAAACAAAAATCTGGTAAATGTCTTAGAGTTTCCGGATTTAATTTCCATCACACTATCGACGCTTTTTATATCCAATCGAGTGCCCAAACAATCGTCCTTGATAATAACGTCGCCGTCGACTCGAGCGTAGGTGTTTATACGACGAAATATGATCCGAATTCAGAGTCAAAACGATACGATAAAGATAGTTCTATCACTTATAAAAACAACGTTTTTATCGGCCGATCTGAATTTTACGATTGTGCAATTGATTCTCACGAAACCGAATTTAATGAATTAGCTTTAAAACAAATACTCCCATTAGGCTTTGAAGACCACACGGCTATCCTTATGCCGGATTTTCTTAGTAAATCAAATAAATTTCCAACCAAGAATATGCACAAATCTGGTGTTAAATCACCAGCGATTTATGGGCAAACTTGTGTACACAATAACCACTTTATCGGTTATAATGGAAAATGTGGAAATATAGATACTGTAGTAAAAGCAAACAGGATGATGATCGATTACTCCCACCCTGTGTATTTCAAAGAAGGAAATGTTTTTATAGATGCTGGAACATCTGCCTCGGGCGCTAGTGGCAGAATTACTCAATTTTTCCGACCAGAAATTGGATTAGTGAACATTGCCGATTGTGTAGATTTACACTGTGATGGTCATAAAAAAATACTGATTATCGATGAAGCTGGTGATCTCCTAGGCTATCCAGGTTCGATTACGTCTGAATCCGAATATCAGTGGGAGGGCGTGACGAGAAACGGAGTAACTTACAGTGATACTCGAGCAGGTCTAGGAGACTACCGAATTCCTACAGGAATGTTGACCACATTAGATGGCAAGAAAATTGACGCCAATGACTATGCACCAGAAAAGGGAGGTTTTCTATTTCCGTCGATATCATTTTTCGAATCTTCAAGCATTCCGCTTTATGAAATACATAAAAGTGTGGGATTATATTTGGATCCGGATGCCAGTCAATAGAAAAATACTTATTTTCAGATAAACGTTACTCAATCAACGTATTACTTTTTTTTTATCTGATTCATGATAACTAGGATCCTGAAACTTTTAATCCGGTTTCATTAGAATTATTCATCTCTTTTTGAGAAATTTGAGTTTTTCGAATAATTATCTCACATCATAAAATCTAGTTTTTTCTGATCATTTTTTTTCATTAAATTCAAAAAAAGATGCATTTTTATTGTGCTCAAGGCATTACTTTTGCCGCATCAAGGTTTAGAAAAGAGTATTTTTCTATTAGCGAGGAACTTGATTTATTAAACCGCCAGATTCTAGCAATCATATCATGGCAATCAGTGCGTTTAATATTCACGACTGAAAGTTACTCTAGCAATTGCACGATGTCAATTTTATTCTATTGAAAAGAAGGTAACTTGACCAAACCAGAATTTAACAATCTACTTCCTAAGGGGATATATTTATTATTATTATTGTATTATATTTTACATTAATTTAAAAAACGATATTGAACCAAAAAAGTAAACCTCTGAAAGGGTGTTGTAAGAGATGAAAATTGCGTTTACGACCCAATAACTCCCGGTTGGTTTTGTAAAAAATCATCTTTGAATCATTTTATGATGAACTATCAATTCATGGATGTCGATCACATGGTTAGAAGATTGACTCCTCTGGCTATTCGATCAGATAACGGATATATTGATATTATTAATGGACCAGCTGATCACTCATGCTGTGTTGGTTATGCCTGTATGATTAGATTGAATTCTTATCATTCGACACTAGGAACGGGTCACAAATAGTTTTAATACGACTTAAAAATATCTGATGAGATTTTTTGAGAAATATCTTTATCATATTCAAATTGACTCTATAGTAAAAAGGTTGTCTAAAATTTATACTCTCAACCATTTACATTTTGGTTTTTGAAAACTTTTCTCAGATTAATTTCTTAAAAATCTTAAATGGACCGTTCATTTCAAGAGAAAATATAACATACAAATTTGTCCGAATCGGACTTTTTTACGTATTTTGTTTTTCAAAAAATTTGAAATTATAAAATTTTTCATAAATTTTTTTGAAAAATAAATTGGTAAAATGGGCCGATTAAAACAATTTGAAAGTTTTATTTTTCTCTTGATATATGGGTCATTTCAAGCTTTCTTAGAACTTAATCGGATGCATTGTTATCTGAAGCCGAAATTTAAAAGGCGTGGACACCCTATTCACAACTAAGACGCACTTTGGTTGAGAAAAGGATGAAGTTAAAATGTTTAGTTTTAGAGTTTGTTGAATATTTTGTCTAAAAAATATCTCCCACTGTGAATCCTAAACAAAGCTTGCGATAAACATTACGATTATTATTTCACCTCCACAATACCAAAGAAAATGAACTTCCATCTGCCTGATTACTCCGATTCCGAGTGCAAAGTTTTCCTCACTTTCTACACTGCCAAACCAAATCGAATCGACCTTAAAATGGACGGAATCCTCAGATTACCAACAAACGCAAAATATTCCGGCACCGGAAATGAAGTCGAATGGGAAAGACCCCGCCGAGACATCCATTTGCCGTCACTTCACGGGGATAACAGCGATACAGGAGATAATTTCTTTGACCGTCAAGAACAGGCCGTTCATATGATTTTAGAAACTGGGCACATCTACAGTTTAGAAGTCAAATCTACTCTTATTCTAGAACTTGAGTTCATGACAGAATTAACAATCGACCAGTTTTACGACAACGGAGATATTGCCAAAAATATCGCTGCGCTTTTAGGCATCTCCCCAAGTAGAATAAAAATCGTCAATGTTATCCGCGAGACAAGTTCTCAGAGGCGAAAACGTCGAGAATTATCCGGACTCTATTACACCACGATCCGATCGGGTCGAGCTGCCGATGATTCCACATCAAGCAATTTACAATTTGAAGTCGCTCCAGAAACCACCGCAAGAAAACGGCGAGAAACTGAGGAAGAGTATGATGAGCGAACTCAACTAGAAATTGCAGAATTGAACAAAATTGGCCAAAATTTGGCCGAATTTGGAACGGCGGCCGAAAACCCAATTGCAGCCGCTACTGTATCTGCTATTATAAAAGACGATCCCTCTGCAGAAATGGGAGAAATGGCCGTTGGACAAGCTGAACCTCTTAAAACCGATGCAGATCTACCAGAATGGTTTGATGCTGAAAATCCTCTCGGTGAATCTATTCTCCAAAAAGCTGGACTTTCAGAAGAAGATCTCGGTGCTGATGAAGCCGGCGGTCTTGATTTTGAAGAGTTGAAAAGGCAACTTCTTGCAAAAACTGGTATCCAATTAGAGTCCCTCAAAACCGCTGAAGAAACCGCTAATGAAAAACAAGAAACCCTTGATAAAGCAACGAAGGCTATTGTCTACAAGACACCTACGACCATGGTTATAACTTCTCAACCTACGGCCTTTCAACTTGAAGAAACTCCATTTAGTCAAGAATTTGTCATCAAAATGTTAGATCAAGATGGTGAAGAAATGGAAACGGTTGGTTTTTCATCAAATCCAGCTACAGTGGTTATCTCGTTAACAGATGGATTAACCGGTGAAGTTGATGGAGCTGTAGAAGTCGCTTTTGCCGCTGGAGATGGTCGAGCTATTTTTGACAATGTTTTTGTTAACAACACCGATGCAACCGTTAGCTTTACATTTACTGCAAATTTCGGCGATTTCGTAATGGACGTCATTCCCGATCCAATTGTATCGGAAAATATCGAAATTCTTGAAAACACTTCCGGCGGCACCTGCGAGCCCGTCGAGGGCACTGGTTTTGACAAGCAAGAAATGTGGGATGGGACATGTTCTAGAATCTGTACACTTCCGTGCGAAACTTTTGGAAACTTGATTAACCCAACGCCTACGTGTATGACTCGAGAAACTTCAGAATGTGGGGCATTTTCAGCTTGTACCGATTCTGGCTGTGATTGTGATCTAGACGCTATGCCACGTTCGCATTTGTTAGATCCTGCACAGTATGTTCAGCATTCTTGTGGGCCTTCTGGAATGGCGGTGAAAATTAATAAATGTGTAATGCATAAATTCGGTTTCCGCCTTGAAGATTTGGCCATAAATGGTATTGACCCTGAATACGACGGGCCCCTAAAATCATCTGATGTAAATACTTGTCTAGGGAAACTAGACTATTCCGATGGATCGGACTATACCTTTATTATGATCGGTGCTGACGACTGCGGAACTGTCAAAACTTTTACAGACACTCACGTGACATATGAAAATGCGGTACGGGGGACTTTTGGTATCGAAACCAGTACTATTACAAGAACCATTAATATGATGGCGAAATTTAGTTGTACCTTTGAAACAAGTATCGAAATTTCTGCTCTTATCGGAAATGTCGGCACGAAACATGTTGAGCTAAACCTAGACGAAGTTGCCGGTGAATTTGACGTGAATATGGCTCTTTTTACTGACGAATCTTTCACCAACCAAGTTGACGGCGATTTTGTCGTGAATGTTCCTGACTCGATTCATATCGGAGTCAATGTAGATGTCTTGAATGACAGATTCAATTTAGAACTCACAAATTGCTTTATTACGCCAACAAACGATGTTAATGATGAAACTAAATATGAAATTATCTCGGATAAATGTGTTTCACAAGGAGTAAGTTTCAAAATTTCTATTAATTTTGGCCAACAATAAAGTACCGGGAGCAAAATATAGCCAAAAATTATTTTCAAAAATCACGATAAACTTTTTTTAACCATACTGAATCTTGAACATGATGGTGATTTCTATAGCGCGTGTTCGAATCCTACTATTGTCGATTCCGACGCCGCCTTATGGGCTGGGTGGATCAGCTGTTATTACGCATCTATCAACTTTGGCGGTCCCAATATCAAGCACCCTTGCCTATTTTCAAACTCAAAACAATCACTGAGACCAGGGGTCGGCAGATTTTTTGAAATCGTTTGCTCTTCTCTGCTTTAGCACCATTTTTTCCCAACACTAGTGGGATTCGAACACACGCAATATAGATCACCATCGTTTTCAAGATTCACTTTGGGTGGAAAAAGGATATCATATTAGACACTTTCGACAATATTGAGACAGAAATAATTTTTTTAAATGAAAAAACGCATGAACGTTCTGATTGACTTCATATTTTGGAAAGGTTTTCAATTATATAAGGAGTTCTACAAAAATTTTAATCGAAACCCTTTATCTTTTTTTGCTCATGTTATAAAATAATCTTTTCAGGAGTCTGATTATGTAAAGATGATCGAGAATTCTGTTTCTAAACAAGCTCGATTTTCTGTTCAATCGTTTATTTTCAATGGAGATGAATCTGATAGTGAAATGTACGTCCATTGCAAAATCAAAATTTGTGACACAGAATCGGAAAATTGCGGAGGCGATTGCAACTCCAGAAAACGGTAATTTATTGAAAAAATTAAGCAAAAACACATATATGTCAAAATTTTCTATAAATCACATGTTTTTCCGGACATTTTGACTTAAGAGAATAAAAAGGTTTTCGTCATTTTCGACCAAAAAATGAAAAAATTTAAGAACAAAATGGCAAAGAAATTTATAAGTATTATTTAAAATATTTTTAAAAGCAAATAAATAATATATATTTGTTCATCGAAAAACCCAATAAAAATTTATAACTCATCTGTTTTAAGAAAAATTTCTAAAAAC
>SCLH01000534.1:272915-298975 GCA_004367855.1 Oikopleura vanhoeffeni | reverse complement strand
TGCAGATGTAACTTCGCGGCGATCGTTTCGACAGATTTACATTTAAGGATCTCCTTACTTTGGGATATCATTAATTTTTTGAAAAATGTTGTTTTAGAACAGATTTTTATTATTATTTAGCTTTCATGTCAATTTTTTTATTTCTTGGAAAATGGGGTATCGGAGAGCAGAAAAAATTTCATATAAATTTGTGCTAATATTAAAAATATATAGAAGAATGGAAGCCTCGAAATTCCCTCATTGTAGGCAGAACAACTATTTATGAATGTAGTTTTTCGACACCCATTTCTTGAAGATATCAACATGGCAAAGGGACTAACTTCGGACTATTTCGATATCGTGACGATAAGGGAAACCCACATTATCACCACTGCCAAACATAAGAATCTACAAATAATAATGATGCTATTGCTACTATTTTATCCCTTCAAATAATTTTCTGAATTGCCTATCACTTTATGTAGCGTACATATCCTCCGAAATATGATGAAAAAATCAAAAGAATATACATTTGGTAATTTTTCATGAATAAAACACTTTTAGAATTTTGGAAATATTATCGGGAAGTTTTTTTTAATCTATCTACAAGAAATTTTGAATAACATTTTATCTTATTTCGAACCGACATTTTGGCCGAACTGGACGAAAATCTCCGTGAAAATCTTTCAAATTTCATCGAAAAATATTTAGTCAAGTATTATTCAATCCTACTGCAGGAGTTTAACTTCACTGTTAATAGATTAACGTCATTTCAAGCAACGGAAAATATAACTTTCGACAATCACTGGAATCTGTTAATCGAAGATTGAAGAAGCATGTGTGCCGGTCAGCTGCCTTTGAAAAACCTATGTCAAACTTCGCGATTTCAAAAAATGTCTATATCGGAAATTCAAAAGAAAAGTTAAAAAAAACGCCTAAATGCCCAAGAAAAAAAAACAATTCAAAGACAACAAAAATTGAAAGAAATCTACGATATTTACAAAAATTTAGATTTCGAAGAGCAAATATTAAACCATTTCTAACCTCTTTTACAATCGGCAATTTGAATCAAATCAACTTAAACTTCATTTTATGAACTAGCAGAACATACTATGATGCCTTTTTCTTGATGATTCTCAGATAAAGAATAATAAATTATTTCTCTATTATCTTTTTTTCTTATCATTTTTTATCTTTAAGTTTTCTTTACTTTCCTATTCACCTTATTTATCCTTTGTTTTATCCAAATTGAAAAGTTCCTTATTAAACTCCTGAATAGCTCCCTCATTTAACGCCGCTATGATAGGGTCAAAAGTTTCGAGCCAAAAGCAAATAGGAAGTTTCGAGGGGCGGGGGGAAATTCCGGTTGGGCGGTACCCACTTATTCTGTCTAATTTAGTAACTGTTAAACAATTTCGGTTCAATTGACAATAAAATAATCATTTTTCAACAATTTCATAGAAATTTTGCATTTATAAGTTATTACGTTTTAATAGATTGTTTTTTTTACTTCGAAGCTGAATAAGATTTTATTGACATATTAACATTTTATTTGCAAATATTTGTAAAAAATTGAAATTATTTTCAAATAAATTTCAATATTTTTATTTTCAGCATAAATTTGAATTTATTTGGTGTTTTTAAGAAATTTTTTTTTAAATTGTTATCAATTCATGTTTCGAGTTTCATTTTCAAAAGTGAGAATAAAAATTGTGTAGTCACATAGCAATTAGTCAAAAACCCATTCGGTAAATCTGGCCTAAATTCCGTGAAATTTTAATGTATGTCATCCAAGATCATTTTTCCGAAAGTTTCAGACCCCTGGGGTTATAATTGAGAATGTTTTTCCTTGACTATACGGAGTCAGTATTACTGACTAAATCAATTTGCTCCTAATGTCCATATATTTTTATAAAAAAATGAACAAAATTGAAGAAAATTTTCCTTATCATTATTCAGACAACAACATCACCTAAAACTGACTCGGTAAAAAAACATAAACATGCATAAATAACAGGTGTTGGTGTTAACATTTAATATTTTGAATCAGAAAATAAATTTTGGACCGTCAATATTTAAAAGTTGTATAGGTCACATATTGTTGTTTTTATTCTTCTGAAATCTTTAATACATGATTCCGAGCTTTGATTGTAGTGAATTCCTTGCATATGGCTCATTGATTGCCAGCGTGGACTATGAAAATAATACTATTGAATATGAGTTTCCAATTCTAATGTCTTTTGCGACTGGGTGTAGAGCAGGCTACTGTAGGGTTATAACCATAGAAAATGTTTAGAAGTCCGGGAGTCGAACCCAGGTAACGGGACGTATCGTCGAGTGCGCTAAACCACTACGCCAACTGCTCATATAACTGACTGAATATGATTATGGCGCGAAACCTTCGCCCATATACCTCTAGAATAATTCGGTTCTATGACACTCCATATTAAGAAGTTCGGATACTCCACATAAGCTAGATGTAGCTTTTGTGAGTATAACTGGGTACAGGCCTACAAATCGGATTACAGTTAGCTTGTAGTCTCGAAGGTCGTCTGAATCTCAGTACGACGGACATTTGCTAATGGAGAACCTTTCTAACCTTGGTTTAGAGTCTCAATCCGAGAATCCGCTATACTGTGGGTCACTGAATGTGAGACCGGATCACCAGGTAAGGACGATCGTCGAGTCGCGTAACCATACCCACTGCTCATAAACTGACTAAAATTGTTGATTATGGCGCGAAACTTTCGCCCTACACACCAAAGAGATGGTTTTCGCAAAAGACAGGAAAATTTAATAGAACATTAAAAAATCTAAATATGGCTTTTTGGAAGCCTGGTCTAAGGTCTAATCCAAAAGAGCGAAGAGATAATTTCTATTTCTGTTGTTGCTTAAACTTAAAAAATGAAACTCAGGGGAGCAAATATTGTATTATCTTCAAAAACTATGAATTTCATTATGTTAAGTTTATTATTCATGAAAATGTGTCAAAGAAATTATCAGTGAAATCGGACCGATTTTATAAGTTCATCTTGTAGAGCATTTTTTTTGTTCATGAGGGGACTGGAGTTTTTAAAAGGTTTAAAAAATTGTTTGATGTGAGTAAACTGACATATTCGTCCGAATAAAAATTCCGCAACCAAACTCAACTATTTCACGCTTTAGCGATAAGTTTTCCGGTACCGAAATATGTACTTAACGGTAAATTTAAAAAACTGGTACATCGATAACCTTGCAAAAACTGTTTCAAGAGAAAACTCTTCACTAACGATTCAGCTTAGTTTATTTTTGTTAGTGTTATTTTACTTCCCATTGAACTCATAGACTAAAAGTCACTTTTAAACCGATTTACTTTAAAAGATCTCAAAACCAAAAATAAAATCGATAGTTATTTTGACTTTTACATTTTTTATTAAAATCTTCCTCAAGAAATATTTCTTGTGTTTAATTCCTCAGACGTACCTATTCCTTTTGTTCGGATCGTTTAAACATAGATCGAACATTTTTTTGCCCATTGTGCTTCATCATAATCTATGTTTGATGTGGATCACTTTTTTCAACATTGCAGTCAACCCAGTCACGAGAAAACTTTGTAAGCTAAAAAATGTTGGAGCTCAAACGAGCACAAATATTAACAAAAAAATGAATTAAAAAAAGTCGAATCAGGCCATTGTTTCCAATTTTTTTTAAACACTGATTATCTAAAAAAAATGATTTATCTCACGAAAAAAAACAAAAATGGTCGATTCTGTTCAATTTATAATTATTTTATTATTCACTATAGTGAATCACTAGATATTTGTGCTCCGTATGAGCAATGGAAAAACTTAATCAGATAAGTTGTTTCAAAGCGAATGATATGAAAATTTTGGCTGAAAAAGTGGCAAAAACGACAGAGGGCCACGTTATCGATATTTTATATCGATAACGATCCAAGGGTGCAAAAAACGATTATTTTCAAAGAAGAATTTAACTTAAAACCAAACAGAACTTGAAATTTTTGTGTCTTTATTTTGAAAAAATTTAAGTTTTCGTGAAACTCTATATAAGGGCACTCACGGTCATTTGAAAATCTTAAACTTTCGAAATATTTCGGAACAATCTGAAGAAAAATCGAAAAGTTTCTAAGATTTTTTTGTTTCTGCACATCTTAGCTCAGAGTAGATACCGTGATTATTGCGTGGTCTGATGTGTATCAAACTCCAAAATTGATTATCAGCATAAAATTATTTGGGCTTCAAAATGAGCATTCTTCATGTTTAAAAACTTGACCAGACAGAAACTATTATTTATGTCAAAGTCAATATTAACTTCTTTCAAAATAGGAGATCCTGTTTTTCGGATACAGGCTGTAAACAGATTCGTCACTGGCCTTCTCTCACCTTTTTCTCGAAAGTTTCGAGTCGAAACGTCGACTAATCAATATTATAGAGTTAAAAAATAAAACTTCACACTTAAAAACGACCTTTTATGGAAACCAGAGTACGCCATGGCTCCTCAAAATCTTTATGACTTCGAAAAATAAATGAAAATAATAAAAAATAATTTATTTGTTATTTAAAACTTATTCCTAAACTGACTATCATTTTTCTAAAGAAGCATCTATTCAATTTATAATAAAAAATTTGATTTATATCGTATTCCTGATTACAAATTGTGCATATGTACCATGCATGTAATAATTAAATATTGAACAAACTCTACAAAATGATCCCCAGACGATTTCGACTGCCAATCTTTTTTTACTCATTAAAAAATACATTTTAGTTGGTCTCAAGTGAAAACTAAGATTGCACATAATGGGTCCTAATGGTTAATGTCTAAGTAACATACGATATAAGCATGAGGACCCATTATGTTTCAATTTTAGATTGGCAGAAAAGTGCTTATGAGGTCAAGGATATGATTAAATTAAAAGTTCACCGGGTCAAGTCGACACCTTTGCATATTGTCTGATATACACTCACACACTAATGCATTTTGTACCCACACATTTCGAGTCGAAATTCTGACCCGGAAATCTGATGTTTGCCCTATATTAAATTTTGTATATAGTTGGTTCAATACAGTGAGTGCCAAATATAAGCATTTTGAAACGTTTGTCTTAAAGATCCCTAAAGGGAGTGGGCGTCGTTTATAACGCTGGTTTTTGAAGTTTCAAGTGCAGTTTCTGAGAAATCTGGATTAGGAAATCATGCAATTATTTTTTCAAATATGTACACAACTCTTTAGGTTGGTGCCAGTACCCATTGAACATCAGAAGATTTAACCTACGGTTAGAAAATGAATTTACTAGGCCTCCCGAAAAGTACTAAAAAGCCTACTTTTTGTTCATTTATTGAAGTTTTTCTCGAAACTTAGAATTAGGCTATAGATGAAAAAAAATCTCTCTGGTCAACTATCGAATTTTTGCCCCTGGTGGTCAAAACTGTCAATTTGGGACGCTCCTTAAAAAACCTACTCGTCTCTCAATTTTCATGTAAATTTTAAAATGAGAGCTTTATATTAACAACAAGCCTGACTGAAAAATGTCTCGGCCAACTTTTTGAATTTCCTTCTGAGGGTCTCTGGACAGAGTTCCTCAATCTCGCCTTTTGATGAATATTTTCAAGAATTTTTGGATTAAAAAAAATAAAAGTTAAATTTACTGGTTTTTGGGCAAAATTGAGTGTTAAATTGTCTTTTATTACAAGAAAAATAGTTTGAAAAAAAATTATAGATCAAATGTTTCCGTTATTTCAAATCCTATTTTATTTTACGGTTAATTTCAACCCGAAAACCCAACTTTCTTTGAAAAAATCTCAAAACCAAAAAAAATTATATGAATAAAAAAACTTGGCAGAAAATTCTCTACAAAATAGGTGTATCAAAAAGTATGAAAAAAAAGCTGATTAGAAGTCTTTATTCTCGTTGGTCATCGAAAAATTATTTTTATTGTGATTGGAAATAATTACTATCGTTTTTGTCAAAATTTGGAGATTTCCGAGAAATTAAATTGCTGTTTCCGAGAACAACCAAGGACAATTTAAATCAATACTGGTTTCATTTTACAGTTTAAATTTTCTGCTGATAATTCAGGAAAGAGATGCATTTTCCCTAGGACCCTAAAAATAAAAGTAAAAAACAGTAAAAGACACCGGATAAAATTTTTATCGATAAAACGGATCTTGGTGTTCCACGCAAGTTTTGTGTCAATACAAATATAAATTTTTTTTCTTGGAAATTTCAGGCGGAGCTACATTTTAAAGTGAAAATCTGTCATTTTTAAAGCTCGTTTCTTTATTCGTCAGCTGACCAGGGGCCTCCGATATGTTTTTTCGAAGCAAGATATTGTTCAATTATATCTAAACTCGAAGCTTTATATGTTGAGTTGTTTCTAGTATTTCATTGCATCTACACTTTGAAAACTTTGAGAACCTTTGTTGAAGAGAGATTTTGAAATTTCACTTCCGAAAAAATATTTTTTCCTGGGTACCAATTTATTTTAGTGTTATGAATGCACATAACACTTTTCAAAAAACTACCCATCTAATATTTTTGTTTGATGTCTAAGACATCATGTCTTCTTCCAAATACTTTATTCGGAAGTAACACATAAGCGAAAAATCGTAAAAAATCAATCCCCCGTAAATCGGAACCAAATATTTGAAAAAAATTAAACCGCAGCAAAATTTTTTAAACGTATATGAAGAACAAAATTCTGGCCTTATGTTTTTAAACATTGTTTTAACCAATTTTAGAGGATTTCAGGTCACATTAACCGAAATATCGTCTATGTACTCACAAGGATTTAAATAACCAGGATAACTCTAGATTCGGCATATCTCTTGAATTATTCTCAGTCCTATCACAATTCCAAAGTCACCAGAAGTTCGTTCAAATACTCAGGTATGTTAAGGGGTCCGTGCATTTTGACAGATTTTCACTTTACAATTTTTTTCTTCTTGATGGTTAACTTTTTGCCACTTCAAAATTTCGAATAAAAACTTTTTTAACGTAAGTTGCCATTTTGAACTTATTTCGTATAATCTATTTTTTTCAGATCGATTATTTTTACTTTATAAATTGCCCTTCGAAAAAACACTAAAAAAAACGCGCGTTTGCTATCGAAGGTGTCTAAATAAAGTAAAATTTATTTTTATTAATAAGAAAACTGTTTAAAAACGGCTCCGACCACCATTAAAATCAAATAAAGTTGTTTTATACGATTTTTACGTCAAAATCGAAAATTTTAATTTTTGAAAAAAAGACGAAAAAATACGAAATTTTAGCACATCGAAAGAAATATTTTTTTTTCATGTGTATGATGAATTGAATTTTTCGTGGTGGATGAGTCGGCTAACCAATTTGGAAAAATTTTGGGGAAAATTTTTTAAACTCTGGATAAAAAAGGCTTCTATGGATTTTTGCCAAACCGTATTTTCGTTGCAAAAAATTATGATGCAGGTATAAGGATATACTTGAATAAACAAAAAGGTGGTAATTCTTAATATTCAGCTGATTATTCAAGAAAATTAAGTTTGGAAATTTTTGAACTAGAAATGAGGAAAATTTCGAAATATTTCGAAATATTTTCGACCAAAAATCACAAAATCATGTCATATATTTTCAAATAGCACCGCAAAAAATTAAAAATTGTCATTTTGAATAGTGTATTTCGTTGATTGTGAACAAATATTGAAGAAAATTTGAAAACAAAAATTAGGCATGTTGTTCATAATGTTCGAAACTTTTTCCAAAAATTTCTCATAATTTGTCGAATTCAAAAAGTTAAATTCGACTCCAAAATTTTCTTAAAAACAGCGAATAAGTTCGAAAAATTCCTGTAGTTACAAAAGTTGCTGAATGATTAAAACATCACTTTGGATTGTATATGAGCGAAATATATAACCCAGTAAAAGTTTTCATGAAGGCCCGTATCCGTATCCGTCAAAATGCATCCGAATCCCTAACAGCGTAATTAAGAAGCTAAATAAAAGACATACTTCCTCCGAAATTAAAATTACACATTCAATACCGACATGAAGTGCAGCTGGAGAGTTCATTACGATCTCCTGAGTTCATTGATAAATTTTCTTGTTTGTTTTAAGAATTTTTTTATTTCCAAAATCAAGAATAATTGATAAAAAGATATTGCTGACATAAAAGGGTCAAATTTAATGGATATCGCCAAAATATTTCTCAATTCCCAAGATTTGTTTTACTTTGATCATATAATTTACTCGTCATTTTCCACGGATTGATTTATCGTCCTACATTTTTGTTTGATTCGTTCCGATTAAAGTACAAACTTTGAAGGCATTTTGATGGTTATGCTCACCGGGCTGAGCTTTCATTTTAACCGATTGGTTAAACTTATTTATAAAAGTAGAAAAATGTGAAATTATAGACGTCACTTTCGAAGCGTTTTGTCATCTCAAGGACAAACACTTCAATTCTGTATTGAGTGCCATCTTAGCAATATCGGGACAATCAGAAAATGCCTCTGTATTCCTTGTATACAAATAAAGCGACGACCACATTTGCTAAGTGATATTCATATTTGCATAAAAAACATCAAAGAAACCGGTGTGAATGTTTTGATCTCGCCGTATCCTGTTTAATTATATAAAGAGATAAAAGTTCAATATTTTTGAGTTTTTTATAACATCGGAAATAAGCTTATTTTGAGATATAGGTTCTATAGCAAGTCGTAATCTTTCTAACTAAACGAGGCAGAGGACTGATTTTGCAATTTTCTGAACTCAACGTGATTTTTTAGTCATAAAATTTTAAAAAAAAAAATGGCAAAAAATTTTGGAAAAAAATATTGAAAATAAAAAATGTTTTCTCGCTTTCACGCATCGAACGTTCTAAATATTTCCCCATAGTTTTATAATACCGTTTCAAGAAACATTCAACTAAGAATCGGTTTGTACACTTGAAAATGTCATAAACGATGAAATTGAGTCAAAAAAATAAATTTTCAACTCGTACTCCTGGGAGTTTAAATAGAAATCGTTACATCAGACAATTTCGGTTGACATTATTAAAAAACATTAGTGCAGGATGAAAAATACAACTTTCCGTGGCCAAATAGCAAAAAACAGTCTTTTCGCCAGCTTGTACCCTTTTTAGTGAGAAATTATAAAAAAAAATCGACCAACAAATTTTATTCGCCTTTGAAATTTTGCAGATAATGTCAAATTTTGAAACATTCTCAATAGGACGAAAAAAAATACGGCTTTTTCAAGAATTTTTTGCTCCTGGTTAACCTCAATTTACCGTTTGGTTCAATTGCTATTCTTAACAATATAATTTTAAAAAAAATGACGTCTGTCCCAGAGATTACGAACTAATTTAATCCTAATGTTTTATCCACTTCCTAATGTCTTGCCGAGAGAATATAAGCAATTTCAAAAAGTCCATTTTGCTATAGAACCTCCTTAATTCAACTGAAATTACGCCACTGTCTCGTTTATAATAAAAATTACCAAAGTGAGCGGATGTTGTGCTTTACCGAAGACAAGCAAGTTTCATGATAAATTTTGCATTTTAAGTTATTAGTTTTTATAGATTGTTTTTTTTTACTTCGAAGCTGAATAAGATTTTATTGACATTATTAACATTTTATTTGCAAATATTTGTAAAAAATTGAAATTATTTTCAAATAAATTTCAATATTTTTTTTTTTTCAGCATAAATTTGAATTTTATTTTGGTGGTTTTTAAGAAATATTTTTTTTTAAATTGTTATCAATTCATGTTTCGAGTTTTCATTTTCAAAAGTGAGAATAAAAATTGTGTAGTCACATAGCAATTAGTCAAAAACCCATTCGGTAAATCTGGCCTAAATTCCGTGAAATTTTAATGTATGTCATCCAAGATCATTTTCCGAAAGTTTCAGACCCCTGGGGTCCTAATTGAGACATGTTTCCTTGACTATACGGAGTCAGTATTACTGACTAAATAAATTTGCTCCTAGTGTCCATATATTTTTATAAAAAATGAACAAAATTGAGAAAATTTTCTTTATTCTTATTCAGCAACAACCATCACCTAAAAGTGACTCGGTGAAAAACATAAACATGCATAAATAACAGGTGTTGGTGTTAACATTTAATATTTTGAATCAGAAAATAAATTTTGGACCGTCAAATATTTAAAAGCTTGTATAGGTCACATATTGTTGTTTTTTATTCTTCTGAAATCTTTAATACATGATTCCGAGCTTTGATTGTAGTGAATTCCTTGCATATGGCTCATTGATTGCCCAGCGTGGAACTATGAAAATAATACTATTGAATATGAGTTTCTAATTCTAATGTCTTTTGTCGGACTGGGTGTAGAGCAGGCTACTGTTGGGTCATAACCATAAAAAAATGTTTGAGAAGTCCGGGAGTCGAACCCAGGTCACGGGGACCGATCGTCGAGTTGCGCTAACCACTACGCCACTGCTCATATAACTGACTAGAATATGTTGATTATGGCGCGAAACCTTTCGCCCAATACCTCCCTTAGATTATAATCAGGTTCTATTGGTGACACTCCACTATTTTAAGAGTTCGATATCCACATAAGCTAGATGTGAGCTTTTGTGAGTGATACTGGGTACACAGGCCTTACAAATCGGGCGATTTACTCCAGTTTAGCTTCGTGAGTCCCTCTTGAGGTTGAATACGGTGCTCGAATGCTCAGTGTAACGGACTGGTTACCGATTTGCTCAATTTGGAGGAAGCCAACCTTTTCTACACTTGGTGTTTAGAGCTCCCTACTATTCCGAGGAATCCGACTATCTCACCATTGTTGGGTTATCACCATAGAAAAATGTTTGAGAAGTCCGGGAGTCGAACCAGGTAACGGGACGATCGTCGAGTCGCGCTAACCACTACGCCAACTGCTCATATACTGACTAAAATATGTTGATTATGGCGCGAAACCTTTCGCCCCTACACTACCAAAAGAGATGGGTTTTATCGCAAAAGATAGGAAAAATTTTAGGATAGAAATTAAAAATCTAAATATGGCTTTTTGGAAGCCTGGTCTAGGGTCTAATCCAAAAGAGCGAAGGAGATAATTGTCTACTTTGCTGTTGGTCTGCTTAAAACGTTATAAAAATGGAAACTCAGGGGGAGCAAATAATTTGTATTATCTTCAAAATTATGAAATTCATTATGTTTAAGTTTATTATTCCATGAAAATGTGTCAAAAGAAATTTATCAAGTTGAAAATCGGACCGATTTTATAAGTTCATCTTGTAGAGCATTTTTTTGTTCATGAGGGGACTGGAGTTTTTAAAGGTTTTAAAAAATTGTTTTGAATGTGAGTAAACTGACATATTCGTCCGAATAAAAATTCCGCCAACCACAACTCAACTATTTCACGCGTTAGCGATAAGTTTTCCGGTACCGAAATATGTACTTAACCGGTAAATTTACAAAAACTGGTACATCCGATAACCTTGCATAAAAACTGTTTCAAGAGAAAACTCTTCACTAATCATTCAGCTTAGTTTATTTTTGTTAGTGTTAATTTACTTCCCATGTGAACTCATAGACTAAAAAGTCACTTTTAAACCGATTTACTTAAAAAAGATCTCAAAACCAAAAATAAAATCGATAGTTATTTTTGACTTTCACATTTTTTATTAAAATCTTCCTCAAGAAATATTTCTTGTCGTTTAATTCCTCAGACGTACCTATTTCCTTTTGTTCGGATCGTTTAAACATAGAATCGAACATTTTTGCCCATTGTGCTTCATCATAATCTATGTTTTGATGTGGATCACTTTTTTTCAACATTGCAGTCAACCCAGTCACGAGGAAAACTTTGTAAGCTAAAAAATGTTGGAGCTCAAACTGAGCACAAATATTAACAAACAAAATGAATTAAAAAAGGTCCGAATCAGGCCATTGTTTCCAATTTTTTTCTAAACACTGATTATTTAAAAAAAATGATTTATCTCAGAAAAAAAACAAAAATGGTCCGATTCTGTTCAATTTATAATTATTTTATTATTCACTACTAGTGAATCACTAGATATATGTGCTCCGTATGAGCAATGGAAAAACTTAATCAGATAAGTTGTTTTCAAAAGCCGAATTATATGAAAATTTTGGCTGAAAAAGTGGCAAAAAACGACCAGAGGGCCACGTTATCGATATTTTATATCGATAACGATCCAAGGGTGCAAAAAACGATTATTTTATCAAAGAAGAATTTAACTTAAAACCAACAGAACTTGAAATTTTTGTGTCTTTATTTTGAAAAAAAATTTAAGTTTTCGTTCGAAACTCTATATAAGGGCACTCACGGTCATTTGAAAATCTTAAACTTTCGAAAATATTCGGAACAATCTGAAGAAAAATCGAAAAGTTTCTAAGACTTTTTTGTTTCTGCACAATCTTAGCCAGAGTAGATACCGTGATTATTGCGTGGTCTGAATGTGTATCAAACTTCAAAATTGATATTCAGCATAAAATTATTTGGGCTTCAAAATGAGCATTCTTCATGTTTAAAAACTTGACCAGACAGAACCATATTATTTGTCAAAGTCAATATTAACTTCTTTCGAAAATAGGAGATCCTGTATTTCGGATACAGGCTGTAAACAGATTCGTCACTGGCCTTCTCTCACCTTTTCTCGAAAGTTTCGAGTCGAAACCCAATAATTTATAGAGTTTAAAAATAAGAACTTCACACTTAAAAAACGACCTTTTATGGAAACCAGAGTACGCCATGGCTCCTCAAAATCTTTATGACTTCGAAAAATAAATGAAAATAACATAAAAATAATTTATTTTGTTATTTAAAACTTATTCCTAAACTGACTATCATTTTTTCTAAAGAAAGCATCTATTCAATTTATAATAAAAAATTTGATTTTATATCGTATTCCTGATTACAAAATTGTGCATATGTACCATGCATGATATAATTAAATATTGAACAAACTCTACAAAAATGATCCCCAGACGATTTCGACTGCCAATCTTTTTTTTTACTCATTAAAAAATACATTTTAGTTGGTCTCAAGTGAAAAACTAAGATTGCACATAATGGGTCCTAATGGTTAATGTCTAAGTAAACATACGATATAAGCATGAGGACCCATTATGGTTCAATTTTAGATTGGCAGAAAAGTGCTTATGAGGTCAAGGATATGATTAAATTAAAAGTTTACCGGGTCAAGTCGACACCTTTGCATATTGTCTGATATATCACTCACACACTTATGCATTTTGTACCCACACATTTCCGAGTCCGAAATTCTGACCCGGAAATCTGATGTTTGCCCTATATTAAATTTTGTATAGTTGGTTCAATTCAGTGAGTGCCTAATGAAAGCATTTTGAAACGTTTGTCTTAAAGAAGTCCATAAAGGGAGTGGGCGTCGTTTATAACGCTGGTTTTTTTGAAGTTTTCAAGTGCAGTTTCTGAGAAATCTGGATTAGGAAATCATGCAATTATATTTTAAATATGTAGCACAACTCTTTAGGTTGGTGCCAGTACCACTTTGAACATCAGAAGATTTAACCTACGGTTAGAAAATGAGATTTACTAGGCCTCCCGAAAAGTACTAAAAAGCCTACTTTTTGTTCATTTTATTGAAGTTTTTTCCGAAACTTAGAATTAGGCTTATTAAGATGAAAAAAAAAATCTCTCTGGTCAACCTATCTAATTTATGCCCCTGGTGGTCAAAACTGTCAATTTGGGACGCTCCTTAAAAAACCTACTCGTCTCTCAATTTTCATGTAAATTTTAAAATGAGAGCTTTATATTAACAACAAAGCCTGACTAAAAAATGTCTCGGGCCAACTTTTTGAATTTCCTTCTGAGGGTCTCTGGACAGAGTTCTCAATCTCGCCTTTTTGATGAATATTTTCAAGAATTTTTGGATTAAAAAAATAAAAGTTGAATTTACTGGTTTTTGGGCAAAATTGAGTGTTAAATTGTCTTTATTTACAAGAAAAATTGTTTGAAAAAAATTTTAGATCAAATGGTTCCTTTCATTTCAAATCCTATTTTATTTTACGGTTAATTTCAACCCCCGAAAACCCAACTTTTCTTTGAAAAAATCTCAAAACCAAAAAAATAATATGAATAAAAAAAACTTGACAGAAAATTCTCTACAAAATAGGTGTATCAAAAAGTTTGAAAAAATAAGCTGATTAGAAGTCTTTTTATTCTCGTTGGTCCTCGAAAAATTATTTTTATTGCGATTTGGAAATAATTACTATCGTTTTTGTTAAAATTTTGAGATTTCCGAGAAATTAAATTGCTGTTTCCGAACAACCAAGGAACAATTAAATCAATACTGGTTCATTTTTACCAGTTTAAATTTTCTGCTGATAATTCAGGAAAGAGATGCATTTTCCCTAGGACCCTAAAAATAAAAGTTAAAAACAGTAAAAAACACCGGATAAAATTTTTATCGATAAAACGGATCTTGGTGTTCCACGCAAGTTTTTGTGGTCAATACAAACTATAAATTTTTTTTTATCTTGAAAATTCAGGGCGGAGCTACATTTTGAAGTGAAAATCTGTCATTTTTAAAGCTCGTTTCTGATTCTTCAGCTGACCAGGGGCCTCCGATATGTTTTTTCGAAGCAAGATTATTGTTCAATTATATCTAAACTCGAAGCTTTATATGTTGAGTTGTTCTTAGTATTTCATTGCATCTACACTTTGAAAACTTTGAAAACCTTGTTTGAAGAGAGATTTTGAAATTTCACTTCCGAAAAAATATCTTTTCCTGGGTACCAATTTATTTTTAGTGTTATGAATGCACATAACACTTTTCAAAAAATTAACCCATCTAATATTTTTGTTTGATGTCTAAGACATCATGTCTTCTTCCAAAATACTTTATTCGGAAGTAAAATCGGAACCAAATATTTGAAAAAAAATTTAAACCGCAGCAAAATTTTTTAAACGTATATGAAGAACAAAATTCTGGGCTTATGTTTTTACAACATTGTTTTAACCAATTTTAGAGGATTTCAGGTCACATTAACCGAAATATGGTCTATGTACTCACAAGGATTAAAATAACCAGGATAACTCTAGATTCGGCATATCTCTTGAATTATTCTCAGTCCTTATCACAATTCCAAAGTCACCAGAAGTTCGTTCAAATACCCAGATATGTTAAGGGGTCCGTGCATTTTGACAGATTTTCACTTTACAATTTTTTTTCTCTTGATGGTTAACTTTTTGCCACTTCAAAATTTTCGAATAAAAACTTTTTTAACGTAAGTTGCCATTTTTGAACTTATTTCGTATAATCTATTTTTTTCAGATCGATTATTTTTACTTTATAAATTGCCCTTCGAAAAAACACTAAAAAAACGTGCGTTTGCTATCGAAGGTGTCTAAATTAAAGTAAAATTTATTTTTTATTAATTAGAAACTGTTAAAAACGGTCTCGACCACCATTTGAAATCAAATATAGTTGTTTTTATACGATTTCTACGTCAAAATCGAAAATTTTAATTTTTGAAAAAAGACGAAAAAATACGAAATTTTAGCACATCGAAAGAAATATTTTTTTTTCATGTGTATGATGAATTGAATTTTTCGTGGTGGATGAGTCGGCTAACCAATTTGGAAAAATTTTGGGGGAATATTTTTTTAACTCTGGATAAAAAAGGGCTTCTATGGATTTTTGCCAAACCGTAGTTTCGTTGCAAAAAATTATGATGCAGAGTATAAGGATATACTTGAATAAACAAAAAGGTGGTATTCTTAATATTCTCAGCTGATTATTCAAGAAAATTAAGTTTGGAAATTTTTAAACTAGAAATGAGGAAAATTTTCGAAATATTTCCAAATATTTTCGACCAAAAATCACAAAATCATGTCATATGATTTTTCAAATAGCATACGCAAAAAATTAAAAATTGTCATTTTGAATAGTGTATTTCGTTGATTTGAAACAAATATTGAAGAAAATTTGAAACAAAAATTAGGCATGTTGTTCATAATGTTCGAAACTTTTTTCAAAAATTTCTCATAATTTGTCGAATTCAAAAAGTTAAATTCGACTTCAAAATTTTCTAAGAAAGCAATAATTCGAAAATTCTGTAGTTACAAAAGTTGCCTGAATTATAAAACATCACTTTGATTGTATATTGAGCGAAATATATAAACCCAGTAAAAAGTTTTTCATGAAGCCCGTATCCGTATCTGTCAAAATGCACCGATCCCCTCAAGCGTATTAAGAAGCTAAATCAAAATGTACATACTTCCTCGAAATTTAAAATACACATTCAATACCGACATGAATGTGCAGCTGGAGAGTTCATACCGATCTCCTGAGTTCATTGATTAAATTTTCTTGTTTGTTTTAAGAATTTTTTTTTTTTTACAAAAATCAAGAAATGTTGATAAAAAAGATATGGCAGGCCCCATATTGCCGACATAAAATGGTCAAATTTACGGATATCGCCAAAAATATTCTCAATTCCAAGATTTTTTTTACTTTGAGTCATCATAATTTACGTCATTTTCACGATTGAATTTTATCAGTCTAAATTTTTGTTTGATTCCGTTTGATAAAGTACTAAATTTGAGGCATTTTGATGGTTATGCTCACCGGGTGAGCTTCATTTTAACCGATTGTTAAACTTATTTATAAAATAGAAAAAATGTGCAAATTATGACGTCACTTCGAAGCGTGTTGTCATTTCAAGGACAAAACTTCAATTCTGTATTTGAGTCCTCTGTACAATATTCCGGGACCATCAGAAATGCTTGTATTTCCTTGTATCAAATAAAAAGACGACACATTTGCTAGTGATATTCATATTTCAATAAAAACATTCAAATGAAACCGGGTGAATGTTTTTGATCTCCGCGTATCCTGTTTAAATTATATAAAGAGATAAAAAATTCAATATTTTTGATGTTTTTTTATAACATTCGAAATAAGCTTATTTTGAGTATATAGCTTCTATAGGCAAGTCGTATCTTTCTAACTAAACGAGCAAGAGGTCTGATTTTGCAATTTTTGAACTCAACGTGACTTTTTTAGTCATAAAAATTAAAAAAAAAAATGGCAAAAAATTTTGAAAAAAATATTGAAAATAAAAAATGTTTTCTGCTTTCGCGCTCGAACGGTTAAATATTTCTCCATAGTTTATAATACCGTTTCAAGAAACATTCAACTTAAGAATCGTTTGGTACACTTGAAATGTCATACGATGAAATTGATGTCAAAAAATAAATTTTCAAATCGTACTCCTGGGAGTTAAATATGAAATCGTTACATCAGACAATTTGGTTGACAATTATTAAAAAAAACATTAGTGCACGGATGAAAAAAAATACAACTTTCCGTGGCCAAAATAGCAAAAAACAGTCCTTTTCGCCAGCTTTGATACCTTTTTAGTGAGAAAATTAAAAAAAAAATCGACCACAATTTTTTCGCCTTTGAATTTTGCAGATAATGTCAAATTTTGAAACATTTCCTCAATAGGACGAAAAAAAATACGGCTTTTTCAAGAATTTTTTTGCTCCTGGTTAACCTCATTTACCGGTTGGTTCAACATGCTATCTTAAAAATATAATTTAAGACGTCTTCCAGAGATTACGAACTAATTTATCATAATGTTTTATTCACTTCCTATGTCTATGCCGAGAGAAATAAGCAATTCAAAAAGTCCTAGAAAAGTCATAGAACCTCCTTAATTCACTGAAATTACGCACTGTCTCGTTATATAAAATATTACCAAAGTTGAGCCGGATGTTGTGCTTACCGGAAGAAAGTAGTTAGATATAAAACTTTTAATTTCTTTCCCAAATTTATGAGATATTAATGGTTATTAAGATTAAATTTTATTACTTGAATGAAACTCGGGCGTGGAGTCCACATGATAAATCTGGGAAGCAGCTAATTTCCTCGTATCTGTCAGTTTATTAAAAAAATGAATAAATCAAAATTATTTCAAGTTTTGGTTACGTCCAACAAAACTCAGAGTTTCAGATTTGCAGGAAATATTGTGACTGACAACAAAGGTATGAAGATCAATTTCAAGAACATTTATTTCAGAATCTAAGAATTGTTTGAAAGATTAAAATGACGGTTCACTTCTCGATTACGGGGCCTCCTGGGCAATTTAGCTACTTTTTCAGCCAAAATTTTGAATATAATTCTATCATTTTTAAATTTTTTTCTGAAACTACTGAAGTTGTTTAATTATCAGTTTTTGTCCAAAATTGAAAAGAATAATCTGATTCGGACCATTCTTTTTTAAATATTCATGCTCAGTTTGAGCTATTTGAGAACTCAATTGGATAAGTCGTTTTCAAAAGCCAAATTATATACAAATTCTGGCTTAAAAAGTCGCAAGAACCGCAGGCCCTGTAATTGATCTGCTGTATATTTTCCTTTCTTAAAAGATTGGGGTACGTCTTTCAGAAGTTTTTTGTCTACTGATTGTAGCTGGTTGTAGTGGATTTTTGACATGTTCTAAAAAATCATAAATAAAAATTATCAAAGCCAATTTTTCTTTTAATTTCACCATTAAAATGTTGATAAACGCAAAAATAATTTTAAAATTGCCTATTCTTCAACCTGAAATTATTATTTAGTTTATTTCGAAAATTCCAAGTCAAATGATAAACAATTTCAAAACCGGTTTCTCATTTTCGAACATTTTCCTACTGAAATAAAAATAACGCACAGATCATCAAATTAAGAGCAGTTTCTGGGTCCTTTTTCAATATTTCACGGACGAAAATACTGCATCGTTTAATTTTTGGTCTCTTCGCTCTGAACTTTGTAAATCATATTTTCAAGATAAAACAGTCACATTCAATGATTATGAAAGCGCATTCAAATCGAAGCCAACTTCTGAACTATTCCGTGCATCATTGTGTTTTTGGATTTTCAGCAAACCCTATGTGAGTTTAAATTCCTAATGAAAATTTGTTCCATACCTTTTGTTCAGCTTGTTCAACACAATCAAAAATTGATGAATTTGATGAAATCTACTTTCGGCCGAAGTTTTTTTAAAGTTGCAATGCGAAAAACTGTATTTGGACAATTTTGTGCTGGCGAAGATAAAGACTCAATAAAAGTAACTAACAATGGCATTTTATTGTAAATAGAACCAATTTTGAAATTGCAACCGGAGATTTTATATCAGTACCAAAAAAAATTGACAGAAATGAAAATTTCGCATTTTTGTAAGCACAAAAGTCAATTTATCCGGTTCAATCTTATTGACTTCAATATTTTTTCAACTTCAGATTCATGATGTTCTAAATAGTTTTTCGTCATTTCTTAACAAAATACCATGGCTCAAAATATTAAGGGGGTGATCGTCGCTAAATTATGCTCATGGCAAAATGTTCTAAAATGTCATTTAAATGGCTTTTAATGAAAATATTGACAATAAGGAGGATTTTGGTACTCTTTTTATTTTTATGCATGATCAGGCACGACTTTGTGATAGCTTCAAAAAATTTTTGTATGAAATAAGTTGAAATTTCTTGATTTTTTGAAATATAACGTGTACGGACCATCCGTCACTTTTGATTATTTAGGATGCAAGATAATTGTTCAAATATATCCGAGATAGGTAATATTTGGTCCAAAGATTTGTACTTTTACGACAATTGGCAATTGAAAACTCCGATTTTCAGCTTTTATGCGGCTACCATCCCCTTTAAAAACGTCATGATTCACCCTCTCAAATAATTCGACCTAGCCATGACTCATAACGCTGACATCAAAGAGAACATAAAGCTTTAATTATGGTTTCTGAGGAAGATAACACGGTTTAACTTCAGCTCTGCATTTAGCGTATTACATTATTCAGGGAGTCAAACTCAAAAAAAATGTGAACAGACCATTATCAAAGTGATTTTCTGAAATATTGCCCACACCTGATTTTAAACGAGCAAATTGTATTATGCACTACTACTTTAGCAAAAACAGCATTTTTTGTTAGTCCCATCAAAAATGTATGATAGATTGACTAAAAAAAATGCCTTTTTAAAATCAGCAAAAAAAAATTCAGCCGATGGTTAATCGAATGGCCGACAATGGCGTGGGTTCAATTTTAGATTATGCAGTTGAAGAAGATTTGGAAGACGAAAATGATATCGGAGGAAATAACGAAAGTTGGGATGATTGCGTGGATAACTTCTTATATGCGATTCGAGGTTTGTAAATTTTCATAAAACCCTTATCTGGGAAACCCAATTTCGTGTTGTTTTTATTGGGCTTGAAACTTACTATATATTTGACCGATTTGCCTGCAGAAAATATGCGCTCTCAAATAGTAAAATTAATCGAAAAAATCAACAGACCGATTGATCGCCATGAAATATGAAAATTTCGAAATCAGTTATTGGGAAATATACCTTTCTATTAAAGCACCAAAATCAGGCGGTGACCAAGGATATTAGCTATTTTTTTCGAAAAAATTTTTCTGTATTTTCAAATAAACATTCTTGATCTGAGTTTAAATGTCAATCCCTATCCCATGCCTGTCCCGATCCCATTTCACCACATACCCTTTTAGCAACGGAACTCCATCTCAGAAACGTTTACTATCGCTATAACGCGTGTTCAAATCCCACTAATGTTGTCTTAGTGATTGTCTAGAGTATGATTATAGGCAAGGGTGCTCGATATTGGGACCGCCAAATTTTATCGGTGTGTAATCACTCGAGCAATTACTAAGACAATCACTTAGACAACATAAGTGGGATTCGAACTCGCGCTATGAAGATGGTTAACGTTTTTGAGATGGAGTTCCGTTGGTAAAAGGATTCTGTGAAGAACGACATGAAATATTCATTGTGACAAATTCAAATAATTTTAGCTGCTAATGGAAATTCAAAAATATTTGGTTTTGCTAAGATCAAGGTGACTGCTTTGTGCCCACCAGTTTTACTTTTAAAATGTTCCGAAATATTACAACTGAATCCGAAAATTTCCATGGTCCAGCTGTTTAAATCTTTATCACGTGAAGAACAAAAAACACTTTCGGACCTTATATCCAGACTAGAGACTTTGGCAAAAGAAGCCGAAAACTTAAATGTCATTATGAATGTGGATGCAGAGCAGACATATTTTCAACCTGCCATTTCTAGGTGAAAACAAGAATTAACCGATGGAAATTTTTGAACTTTACTTTAATTTTGAAGTGAGACCAAAGCTTAAAATCATTTAAAAAATATTACTCAGCTGGTTCTCACACTTCTGATAGTTCAAATCTGTCCGCTAGCGGTAGCTGAATGACATTGAAATGAACTTCTCTAAATATATTTCTACACCTCAAAAACACATCGAATTGATGCAAATTTTAGGCCATGGTCCATGGATAAGAGTAACAAGCTTTCAAAACTATATCAGGATCAAAAAATTCAAACAATAAAGTGGGGAACTCTCTTAAGGGGGTGGTCGTCGCAAACTGAGGCTCTAGAAACAAATTTTCCCAATTTTATTTCTATGCCGTTTTTATGAAAATATGGAAATTACAAGCATTTTGATACTCTTTTTATTTTGATACATGGCTAGGAAAGCACTTTTTGATGAGTTCAAAAATATTTCGTATGAAAAAAGTTGAAATTTCTTGATATTTGGAAATTTAAAACACGATTTACAGAAAAACAAGTCAGAAATTCAGACAAAACTCTCTATACTATTCTGCACGAACTCCTTAGCTGCACAGTCATATATGTTTCAAATGTATTACAAATAAATCCATGGAGGAGATACATTTTGATTGAGACGCCTAAAATAAGGTCAAAATACTGTTTTTTGGTGATTCTGAAGCCAAACTCCAGAAAATTGGACAAAACTCTCTATACTGATTTGCTCTGACTATTCAGCTACACATTCCTATTAGTCACGAATGTGTACCTTGAAAAACCAAGGAGGAGATACATTTTGGAAAAATAATGCCGTCAGTTTTGTGAGCACGTTTTTGATTGGACGAGCCATTCGTCACTTTTGTTTTTTTTTAGGATGCTAGATTTTTGTCCAAATATATCAGAGAAAGGTAATATTTGGTCCATAGATTTGTACTTTTGCGACAATTGGCGATTGAAAACCACCTTTTCAACTTAAAATGCGACGACCACGGTTAAGGCAGTAACCGACGCGTTTCACTGTTTTTTAAACACCTGTAGTTTGATGATGAAGAGTCGTACGATGTTGAAATCATAGTATGTGGGAAATAAATGTCTGAATTTGTCAAAAAAAAGTAACAAAAAGTTTTGTATGACGGTACCGGTAGTAGTACCGGTCCAAAAAGGTCGATTTTCGGCTTTTTACCGATAAAATCATTTTGCAAGGAAATATCAGACATTTTTATTTCTCGTACGCCCACTAATAATGAGTTTTTCTTGGGTACTAATGGCGTTCGATTTAAGGTGTATTTGCTCAAAATCGATGAAATTCACACGTTAAATTTGCCGATTTAGGTATCTTCAGCGTTTTATTTAAATTATTTCCAGCACTGGTATCAAAAACTTTTCACACAAAAAGTTCATTTTTGCAATCGATAGAGACGTGGTACTGTGGCCTGGTTTTCTCGATATACCACAAAATTTTGAAATCTAAAAAATATTTTTGTATTTTTTTTTCGACATTTCTTATTTTTTTGATTGGTCCGCAAGATTGAATTGCAGGCTAACTGGTCCAAGTAAAATTAAGATCATCGATCTAGGCGTTCAAAAAATACAGCATGAATACTTAAAAAATACATGGGAAAAATCCGAATTTCGGAACTTTATTTTTCGTCAAATCCCATTGTTTTTAATTGGTTCAGAAGCAAACAGATGACAAATTCGAATGCAACAGAAATTAAGTTTTTACCATGTATGGATCTCGAGAAACAGCCTCCGTCGGTCACATCAAATTTCACCATCTAAGAAATATTGTTAAAATTTTTTTGAGTTTCTTACTCCCTTAATAATCTCTAGATCAATTTTAGGGTCACTTGATTTATTTGTTAATAATTTACACACGGAGAGCTAGAGGGTAAAACTTATTTTCTTTTCGGTTAATGGAAATTTACCCAGAAATGTGCTAGATGGACACACTGTAGTCCTCATAGAAAACATTTTTACCCGTTAATCGGTCCCAAAACTTGTTAGTCGTAAGTCATGGCCAACCAATTATATAAATCCGATGAGTATTTGAGGAGAAGATACATTTTGAGACACATTTATTAAAATCATGTTCTGCGACCGCTAGTAGTCCCAGAGCCACCATGAAGCCAAACTTGATACTTTATTTAAGATTAACTATCGAAATAATGAAAAAATTCAATAAAGATCGAGTAATCGTCACAAATACTTATCAATGCTATTTGAAGGAAACAACGTCAAATTTGATGCGGGATCTTGAAACGTCTAATGAACTAGGATTTAATTTCGGTGCAAAATTGGTCAGAGGAGCTTATTTAGTGCAAGAACGGGAAAGAGCAATGCAATTTAACTACAAGGATTTGATTCACGTAAGATTATTGATTTGTTTGGAGACTTTTCAAAATTTAGAAAATTAAAAACAATCGCTTGTAATTCATTTCATGCTGAATTTCTTATTTGAAATCGTCTGACTAAAAAAACAAATATCCGATCTTGAATACTTCTCATCAAGAAACATTTAGTAGTTTTTGACCAAAGTCACTCTTTTATTCAAAAGGTTGTCTACACCGCTTACATTTCGGTTTTAGGAAACGACTCATCTAATTGAGTTCTTAGATAGCTAAAAATGACCAAACATATCGAGATAACGTATCTGAGATATTACTTACGTGGCTCGTAGAGCTTCGACGTCAGAGACCTAAATAATCGCGTGATTTGATTGGTTAATACACAAAAGTAAAAGTGTATTGACCAATCAAATCACGCGATTCTGCAGGTATCTGACGTCAAAATCTTACGGGACACGATAGTTTAATCTTAGATATTACCTTGAAAATGTCCATTTTTATCATATCAATAATTTTTCCTGGTTTTTGCTATCAAAGAACTTTCGAGATAATAACTTATTATTAATAAGGTTTTGATAAAAATGGAAAAATAATCCGATACAGACCAATTGTTTTTTTTGATCATTTTCTCAATATATGTGTGATCATTTGAGCTATACACTGAATAAAATCACTTTGGTTGGATAGGTATATTATTTGAACCACTCTGGAAATATGTACAAAAATATTTCTCAGGTTCCCGTAGTTTTTTCCATAAAATTTCTATTTCAGGCAACATATGACGATACTTCAAAGTCATATCACGAAACACTTGATAAAGCACTCGCTCACATTCAGCAAAATAGCAAAGTCAAAGTTATGGTAGCTTCTCATAATCAAGCAACGATTCAGGTATCGAGTTTCATGTCTTTATAAAAACAGTCTTATTTTAACATTATTATATTCAGTATGCAATCTCGCAAATGAAGGCTTTGAACATTTCAATAGATTCTGGTAAGCAAAAGGGCAATTGATACTTATTTTTATATATGTAACATATGCGTGGGCGATTGCGGAGGCTTACGTAGGTTTCTGCGTGGGTTTCACCTATCTGCCGGACCCTGCTGTAATATATTTTTGAATTTTTAACATATAATATGTTAAAAATTCAAAAATATATTACAGCAGGGTCCGGCGGATAAGTGAAGGCGGATAGGTGAAACCCACGCAAAAACCTTTGTACGCCTCCGCAATCGCCCACNGTTCAAATAATTTCTGATCAATTATTTCAAAGGCCATTTTTTCAAGATAACTACTATTCTCTGCTATAATAAGTGAATGACAACCACATCGCTGAGTTTCCTCATAAAATAATTTGATAATAACGGCCCCAGTAGCTTTAGGATTTTTCTGGCGTATTTCTAGCACTTTTAATTTCTCTATGAGCGATAAGTGACAGTTTTTTTTGAGTGGTGCCTCTTTTTCGTAGAAATCATTTGGAAATTAAACCTCCTTTCATAAAAATTTTATTTAACCCTCTCAGTCATGAAAGCCACTTGTTACAAGTGACTTGTATGGCTCAACTTTGAGCGTTTATTACGGGGAAAGTTAAAGTGCTAGCTACTTTATTGTTCTTCAGTCCCCGAGATTAAGGATTGACTTGAACTTTTAAATTATTTAAATTACATTTAGACTTTATTAACTTTATAGAAAAGTGACAGTTACAAATTGGCCTTCAACCTACGCAATTCATTTTGGAGAAAATAAGAGACGTCAGAACAAAAATTAATAATACGGAAGATTAAGAATTAAATTTTCGAAAAAGTGGCTCCCTCAGAAATAACCTGCAATTTTTGGTCTTTAATCTACAGGTGTTTTCCGAAAAAAAAACCTAACTTACGCAATTTACGAAAATAATTTTAAATGAAATAAAAATTAAGTCAGTGACGTCAGGACAAAAATTGAAAATACAGCAGATTTGGAAATATGTTTTCTAAAAAGTGATCCATTCAGAACGAACCTGCAGTTTATGGTCGTTAATCTACAGATGTTTTTTAAATGACCCCATGAGTGAGAGGGTTAATATATTCGGTTGAATAAAATTAAATAAATGCATTTAGGAAGCTAAATTCGAATTACTGCGTGAGTCAATTATTCAAAAAAGTAGTTTCTGATGTTTTCAAAACGGTCAATTTTGCATTTGTGATGAAAAATTCAGCAAAAAATCAGCCTTAATTCTTACTCTGACTACTTTTTAACCCCTAGACTCATTTGAGTATTGATATCCCCAGAGGCATGAGAGCCACTTTTTTGGCTTGACTTTAAAGTCATATTATGAGAAAAGTTTAAGTGTTAGGGAATTAATTGTTGTGAAATCATTGAGATAAAGGATAGACTCAAATTTTTTATTAATTATATTAAGACAATTAAAATATTAATCACTTCATTTCCGCTGTGAAAAAGTGAAGTTAACTCAAACTGTTTTCCACAGGAAACAATACGATTTTAATAATGAAATGCTAGTAAAATAAAATTAAGTGAAACCTTATGTTCGTTAACCTGGTCTCCGATTCAAAATACTTTATCGGGTTTGTCTATAAAACGATAATTCTCACCTCTGAAATTATGAAATTAGTGGTAAACAATATGTCTGCGCCTTATATTT
>SCLH01000534.1:261301-272686 GCA_004367855.1 Oikopleura vanhoeffeni | reverse complement strand
TTCGAACGGCTCACCCAAAAAAAAAATTCTATCATTTTTCAGAAATTAATCTGGGAATTGCGAGACTACCTTTATTGTGATTTTTCTGGCCGTATTAGTATAGTCAAGAATTTTCGGATAATCTTTCGAGTTACCCCCTGAACTGAAAATTAAAAGAAATTGAATCAAGCATTTATGGTCTTAGGAATAATTAATGTTGAGTTTTTAAAGAAATAAGGAATTTTAATACAGCGTTTTAGGCAGTGTTTTCTTTGGCCAATTGTATGGAATGTGTGATTACTTAACGTATCCTCTGGGAAAAGCTGGCTATCCCGCATATAAGGTGAACTTTGTTCAAAACCATAATTTTAACATTTCGAATAATCCTCATTTTAGAAAATAAAGTTGTAACCTGACAGACAAGAAGACTTATTTTTTATCATAATTTTATTTAAATATTTTGTTCCTTAATGTTTTCGAGAATTAAAAACTAATAGTAATTTCTGTTAGTTTAAACTTGAAAGTTTCAAGTTAAAATTTGAAAAAAACTTTATATTTTGAAAATGGATAAAAATCGAAATGTTAAAAATAACCGTATGTTTTATAATAATGCTCAAATTTTTTTTATGATTTAATTCAATTTCAGGCCGTCCCATTTGGACCTATCGAGGCAACAATGCCGTATTTGTCAAGACGGTGCCAAGAAAATCAAAGCATATTGGATGGGGTCATTCTTGAAAGAAATATTGTGCGAAAAGAACTGATTCGACGACTTAAAACTATCTGTTATCTTAAACATTAACTGTTGAATAACAAATAAACTTGCGGACTTAGTAATGATCCGACAGATTTGAAAATTGATTATATCAAATTAATTTTGCGAAATAATGCAATGTTTTTTTGGGTTAAAAAAGTTGAAAATAGGCAAAAAAATACGGAAAACTAACGCAGAACATTCGAGGGGTATAGCCTTAACCGTGTAATACGCCAATTTGGCTATACCGTTTAAACTAAACGGTATAGCTAGGGTCAGTACCGTATACCGTATTGGTCGCTAAAATTGGCTTTACTTGTTAAAATAAGCAATATAGGGATTTTAGGATACTAATCAGACAAGAAACTTTGTAGAACTATACTTAAGCTCTACTTAAGCTTCTGAACAATGTCTGTCAAAACTCTCTCTTCTTAGCTTTTATGTTGAAATTTAATACCGGCGGTTTCAAGTTTTAGAGATTTCGACCTCCAACCGAAAAAATCATTTTTAAGGACTCAAGAAGAAAATTTTGAGGAAAAATGTGCGTGGATTTTTTCGAAATTATGCTCAATAGACCGCCCTGTAAACACTGATTAGAAAGTATGCGGACATAAACTCGATATTTCAAAGTTTCTACGTACTTTCACGAAACTGTTATATTGTATATCCTTTTCCGAACGGAACTCCATCTCAAAAACGCTTACTATCTCTATAGCGCGTGTTCGAATCCCACTTTAGTGTTATTTAAGTGATTGCCTTATGTTTTTAATGGCCTTCTCATGACAATTACGGGAAATAAAGCGATATCGAGAAACGTGTTTTTTCAACTGCCAGCTAAAAAAGCTCAATGCAGATTTTTTTTCGGACTTCCGGACCGGTAGTACCGGTAAGGTGTCCACCAAATCACGTGACGACCAAAATTTTTTTTCATAATTTTTTATTCCATTTTGACATATATTATTCACCCCCAAGAAGTTTCAGANATTTTGATTGAGACCCCTAAACAAGGATCAAAATATAGTTTTTTGGTGATACTGAGAGCAAATTCAAGAATTTTCAAAAAAACTCAACTTGGTGTTTTGCTCACGTTCTGTCCGGTTTATTTGAGTCATAAATCATCTTTGTACCCTAAAAACTCAGGGAGGAGATACATTTTGAAAAAATAATTCCGTTATTTTTGTAAGCACGTTTCTGACTGGACGAGCCATTCGTCACTTTTGATTTATTTTTAGGATGCAAGATTTTTGTTCAAATATTTCAGAAAGAGGTAATGTTTGGTCCGACGATTTGTACTTTTGCTACAATTGGTCATCGAAAACGCCATTTTTGCCTTAAAATGCGACGACCACCCCCTTAAGAGTAGTTAAATACTTCTAACCTGATTTGATAACATTTAACAGCCTCGCCGCATATAAATCGGATCGGTGAAATTCCCAAATATGTTAAATTGGCTTTTATCAGTAGTCTTCTTGAAAAAACCGCAAAAATCGATCCGATTTCAATGTGCCGACCACGGATATGGTAGAATAATAACAATTTTTGGGTCATAAATTTTTTCTTTTATTATTGTGGTAGTGGTCGTGAAAAAACTTAAACGGTATTTGTATTTTTCGAAGAGTAGCATTATTGGATTCTGTTCGAAAAATAATAAACCTTATGAATCATAAGCTAAAATGGCCCTGAAAACAGATATATCGGGTTAAGCACGACAAATCACTTTTAGTCTCGACGCCACTTGATACTCAGGCGCAAATTTGTTTGAGGGTGCGCTACAACCTCGGCAGATTGCAGCGGCGGAAATAGAAGTTAACAATTCTTGGTTATACAATTGTATCAGATATTTGTTGTTAGGCAACGTTTCGAATACCGGAATGGCAATATGAGGGTCAAGAAAAATGTATCAATTTCACTCAAGCCATAAATTCGGGAAGGAAATATTTATACGACTCTGCTATTAACTTCTTTTTAAATTTTACGTCCGACCCAGTGAAAATAATAGCAACATCTTCACAGAATTTTATCGAATAACCTGCGAATTTATAAAAAATGAACTTGAAATTTTCTAAAATTATTAAAGAAAGTCCCTTTAGATCAAATAAAACTTTTAAAAATTTACAGGCGGCCTTTACTCTCACCAATCGTTTAAAATACCTATTCTACGCCACACTGATATCAACCTCTCGATTTTTATTCACTCGAAGTGAATCACTCCCTCTGAACAGGATATAGTGCCACTTTTAAGTATTTTTAAAAGTTTTCAAGTGTAATTTTCACGTCTCACAATTTTTAAATTTGAATATCATATCGGTACCGTAGAAATAAATTTAGTCTGGAGACGGTTTCTTTTGAAAAACAATAGTTTAAAATGATTACCAAATTGAAAAAGCTTTTCCTTCTGGCGTGACGCCAGTGGCGTCTCTTATGTTCATCTTCATGAATATTTTAAAATGCCTGATTTCTAATAATCTAACGACATATTTTGTGTTAATACTGCAAACATTTTAATTTCCAAGCGTTTATTTCACAGGTGAAATCCAAAAGAGGGAAACGACCAGGTGCCCTGAATGGGGCACTTTTGGAGTTGGTGAGTGTCCAAATAAGAGTCTGGCTACTTTAATTTAACCAAATTTTATCCAAGTTACAGTTTGAGTTTCATGCAGTTTCGAGGCGAAAAGTGATTTATTTTTCAAAACATCTCAACTCTCGACGCCATTTGAAACTCAAACCGTATATATATGTAATTCAGCCCAGATCAATTTATTCAAAAATAATATTTATTATCGAAATGAAGCGAAAAGTGAAGTTCTATTTTCAAATTTTTATACAATACAGTCGAGCTAAAATGACTCTTAAAAAAGAAAGATATTTGTGTTTAATAAATTGTTTTTCACGTAAGTAAATTATATGAACAATGAGTGCATTCGATTATCTTTTAATTTATCGATGAGGTTGAAAACAAGTTTTTTGACTTGATATATTTTTCGTACATTTACTTTGTTTTTCGAACCACGATCGACCATTTTAAATATAAATTTTTTTTTCGACGCGCTTCTCACTTATTGAATCTAATTTTTGAAAAAAATTTATTTCATAATAACAATGTTCACGATTTTTAAACAGCGCTCATTGATGTAAAGTTATTAAATCTGTTTAGCTTATTTTATTTTGGCTAATATTTCTATAAATTATTATCATCGACCATCAAACATCAACTGCACGGTATTTCCCTTTTTTTCGAAAAATGAAGTAAATTTTGATCATTGTCGACCATTGATATAAATAAAAAATTGAAACACAAAAAATATAAAATAATTCAGGACTCCGAAACCGAATTGATGGGCGTTTTATTAACAGCTCCATGGTGTCCTCAGTGCAAACGATTTTGCGCGAGAACGTTTTCTCGGATCGCTGATGAGCACATTTCGAAAATCAAAATGCATCGAATTTGTACTGCAAAATTCAAAGCTCATTTCCAAGATACAACTATGGTTCCAAGATGGAAATTTTTCTTATTTGGAAAAGAAGTGACTGATTTTCCCGGTGTCAGGAAATGTGGAATTTAGATCAAAAATTTTGAATTTCAAAACATTTTCAAAAATAAATGAAATTTCATATTTTTTTACAGAGAGGAGGCTATTATAGAAGAAATTGAAAAGTTTCACGAAAAATGGCAAGAATCTAACGGCCTGTTTAAAGTCAAACGCGGAAACCTTGTGTCTTATGAAAGATTTTGAGATGAGTTTTCTGCAATTTAACAGAAAAGTCATAAAATTGATGGCATTTCATCTTGAAAAAAATAAATTATATTTTTAGTAATCGCTTATTATTCCAATCGAATTATTAATACAGCTGTTTGTGGATGGCGCAAGAGCTTAAAAATAATTTTCATGGTATTTTATTAATGGTTTTTGAAAATTACCTTCTCAGACCCTTAGCGCCATCTATGGTCCAAATTCTCAACGGGATAAGCTAATAAAAATAATAATTGATGGTTTTAAAATAGTAAAAAGGTTCAGGCACCTTAAAAAATTCGAAAATGTTGATATAAATATTTAAAAATGATGCAAAGGAAATTTAAAGAATTTCGTATAAAATAAGTGACAATCTGCATGAATAACAAAGCCTGATGTAGCACTTTTCATGCTGTGTAGATCAGATATCGACAGACTAAGATCAGATCAGATCGAATCCTTTATATTGTACATGCCCTACTTTTTTCGTAACGATTTGATCCGGGTCAATTTTTAAAAATTCTGATCCAACATTATCATGAAAAACATTTGATCAGCTCCAGTTTGATCCGATCCGATTTGTTTTTTTTCGGTTTGTCGATCTCATGCGTGAATCTTAATTTTTTTCACTGCTACTGATGAAATAATTTTAGACAGTTCAATTGAACAGTTTTTAAAATTTTTATTCGAATCTAATTTTGAAGATATCTAATAATATATAATAATATACTTTAGCACTAATGCACCCATTTATCTAATCTATGTGTTAGTTTAGCAGTTTTGTGTAACATTTGTTAAGTGTACATTTGTTAAGTAGCCAGCATGGTTTATACAGTATAATCCCACAAGAAGCTGAATTTAATTTGTTCTAAAATTTGAAGATTTATATGCTACTAGTGGAGTTTTTAGGAGGTGATCGTCGCCGGAACCTTTTATCAATGAATAAGTTTAAACTTAAAATCAAATTTATTACGCTGGGTATAATTCGGCGAAAATCACACTCCTACATTTAAAATTTTTTTGAAACAGTCGCTTTCTAAGGCGTGTTTGAGAGACATTGTTGATCATTGAAATTTTTGGTTGACTTTTTTTCTCATATTTTTTGTAATAAAAAGGCGTATGCACGAACGGTTTACCAATCTGAAAAAAATTGATGTCACAAAAACCGAATTCAACGCAAAAATATAAAATTTAATCGAAAAATGAAACATTTACTAAATTTTTATTCCATTTGTTTCACGGATTTCCGCCTACGCATTTTTACGGGCAACTTATAGGTTTTTAAACAACAGAAATTTCATGATTTTGTTTAAATTAAGAATATCTTCTTTTTAAATATGGAATTTATATACAATTAACTCAACTGTATTTTGTCAAGTTAACCAATGTTCAAAAATCAACCTTTCCGAAAATCTTAGGATATTCTTCGGTTTGTATTCGTATTAACTAATCTGGAAACAATACGAGCAAAAGTTGAATTCTCTCTATATGACTTTCTATATGACTTTTTAACCTTTCAAACATTATAAATATTTTTTACAGAATTTAAATTATACAATAACAATGCTGGCATATTGCTTTATCCATGTTGTTTCGTTTTTGAGTGAGGGCCTTAGGCCAGTAGAGCCACTTCTCAGATGATATAATCCTTCGTTGTCTAGCGTTATTCCCTTGACCGCTTCTGTTGCAAAGATTTTCGATTGAATATTCCCAAAATATTTATAATATGATTTAATATATATTTTAACATTAACAGGGAGAGCCCAATATGGTCGTATTATATCAATTTTGATATTTTGATGCTCAATTTATTTTGACTCTGCGAAGATATTACATAATTCTTCATAATTTAAAAAAATCAATCAAGAATATTTAAGCTTTAGAAAATTTATTATTTGATTTTCAGTGGCTACAAAATGTTTCTTTGAAAAATTAATGAGTAAGCTGAGAATTGAACCCATATCTGAGAGTTATAACTTATAATGCATAATTGATATGTCACGGTGTTCACAAAACTCGATTTAACTACTGAAAAAATATTAAAAACAAGTTTTACAAAAAATTTGGAAAATTTACTGAAAATCATTTAAAAATTGGCATATTCATAATTGAAAATCTTTTCCTAGACCGCAAGCAAAAAGTTTTGCATTGTTCAAGATTGTAAATTTCTTATCACCTAAACCCGGCACTGCTCCAGCTAATTGCATACTTTGATACTCTCGCCAAATTCCAAATTCACAATTATATGCGTGGTCTCCCTCACAATGGCGATCGTCAGCTCTTTTATTGTAATATCCAAAAACTTTGTTCATTTCACCTTCGGTGGTATCTCGAAGCTTCTGATCTGCTTTTTTAGGCTTTTCGGAATTTGCTTTCGCGTAGATTTCGTCGATTGAATAATTGTAAAAAACAAAATCTCTTAAATTTAAAATAAGAATTTTTAATGTTCAATTTTATTGCCAACTTGAAAAACACTAGTATAAATCAAGAATTTATTCGAAAAAACAACACATTCAATCAATAAAGATATTCTGATTAGGATGGGTGAACCTGAGAAAGGAAGATTTTGAAGGTCTTCAAATGACCCATCAACCTATGGGATCGATAGATAAATAAATTTCAGATATATTCTTTATGTGATTGAAATGTGGGTTTTGTTTTGTGTGCCCGTAATAAAATGTCTTGGATTTATATCTAGTGTTTGTTCAAGTTGGGCAATACATATTGAGAACATATAAAGAATTCTTATTTTAAAATTTTAGAGAGAATTGTTGTTTTGTTACATTATTCAATCGACGTAATCTAGTCGCGAAAAGCAAATTTCCCGAAAAGCCTAAAAAAAAGCAGATCAGAAGCTTCGAGATTAACCACCGAAGGTGGAAATGAATCAAAGTTTATTGGATATTACAGATAAATAGATAGCTGACTGAATGCGCCACCCTTGTGAAGGAGACTCACGCATATAAATTGTGAATGTTGAATTTGGGCGAGCAAGTATCAAAGTATGGCAATTAGGCCTGGAGCAGTGCCTGGGTTTAGGTGTAAGAAATTTAACAATCTGAAGCAATGCGAAAACTTTTTTGCTTGCGGTCTAGGAAAGGATTTTCAATTGAGAATAATGCCAAAAATTTTGTAAATGATGGTTTCAGTAAAAAATTACTTGATTTTTGTGGTCTTTTCAAGCATTATTCAAGCTGTTAATAGAAAGTATAGAACCTTGTAAATTAAAATGAAAATGGGTTTGAAAAATTTTGTTGAGAGCCAAGTTTTGTCCTTTCAAGTTTAAGACAGAGACGGCCTGTTTGAGCTCGGATTGGTAAAAGTCACCACAAAAATTAAAAAGTTGTGGTCAGGTTAAAAAAACTTCAAAGACAATTATTTTTCTTTAAATTGTTCAAAGAAGGGAATTCACAGTTTTTTTGAAATTCCATAAATTTTCAATAAAGTTTTCGGCAGAAGGTATTTTTGGTAAAACTTGTTTTTAAATATTTTTTGCAGTAGTTAATCGAGCTTTGTGATACACCGTGAACATATCGCATGTTCGCATTATATAGTTATAGACTCTTAGATATTGCGGTTCGAAAATTGGCGTCAGCTTACCTCGATTAATTTTGTCAAAGAAAGCGGATTTTGAGGAACCTGATCAAATTAATAGAATTTTCCTAAAGGCTTAAAAAGTATTCTTGACCTGATTTTTTTTAAAATTAGTGGAAGAGATTAATGTAATATCTTGCGCAGAGTCAAAATAAATTGAAACATCAAAATAATCAAGAGATTGAATATAAATACGACCATATTGGTGGCTCTCCCTGTTAAATGTGTAAAAAATAATATTGAACATCCATATTATAAATATTTTGGGAATATTCAATCGAAAATCTTTGCAAACAGAAGCGGTCAGAGGGGAAGAACGCTAGACAACGGTAAGAGGAGTTAATCATCCTGAGAAGCTGGCTCTAACTGGCCTAAGGCCCTCACTCAAAAACGAAAACCATACATGGAATATAAGCAATATGGCAGCCATTGTTATTGTATATTGAAATTCTGTATAAAAATAATTTTATAACTGTTTTTGAAAGGGTTAAAAAGTCTTCATAAGGAGAGAATGTTCAAACTTTTTTGCTCGTATTGGTTCAGATTATGTTAATACGAATACAAAAACCGGAGAAATATCCTTAGATTTTCGGAAAGGTTGGACTTTTTTGAAGAACATAGGTGGTTAAGCTTGAGCAAAATTACAGTGGAGGTTAATTGGTATATAAATTCCAATAATTTAAGAAGAAGAATTATTCTTAATTTAAACAAAGAGGTCAATGAAAATTCTGGTTGTTTCAGAAACCTATAAGGTTTGCCCAAAGTGCGTAGGCGGAAATTGCGTGAACAAGGTGGGAATAAAAATTAGTGATAATATTGTGGGCATTTTTCGAAATTAAATTTTATATATTGCGTTTGAATTCGGTTTTGGGTGACATCAATTTTTTTTTTCAGATTGGGTAACGTTCTGCTATACGCCTGTTTTTAATTGGCAAAAAATAATGAGAAAAAAAAGGTTCAACCACAGTAAATTCATAAAGATTCAATCAATTGTCTCTTCAAGACCACGCTTAGAAGGCGATCTGTTGTCAAGAAATTTTTTAAATGTAAGGAGTGTGATGTTTCCGCCGAAATTAATACCCAGCGTAATAAATGTTTGATTTTAAGAGTTTAAACTATATTCATTGGATAAATGTAGGTTCCGGCGACCCGATCACCTCCTAAGAATACTCCACTGAGTAGCATATAAATTCTTCAAAAATTTTAGAAAAAAATTGAAATTCAGGCTTCTTGTGGGATTATACTGTAGAACCTGGCTACAACTATAAAAAGTTACAGCAAAACTGCTAAAAGCCTAACACATGTAGATTAGATAAATGGGTGAATTAGTGCTAAAGTATAATTATTATATATTGATTTAGTATATTCGTTCAAAAAGGTAGGGTATTCGAAATAAATAAATGCTTTAAAAACGTGTTCGAATTGAACTGTCTTAAAAATTATTTCATCAGTTAGCCAGTGAAAAAATTAAGATTCACTGCAGTGAGATCGACAACACCGAAAAAAAACAAAATCGGATCGGAATCAAAACTGGTAGCTAAATTAAATGGTTTTTTCCATGATAATGTTGGATCAGAACATTTTTAAAAAGATTGTACCCGGATCAAAATCTGTTACGAAAAAAAATGTAGGCATGGTACAATATAAAGGTATTCGGATCTGATTTCTTGAGTTCCCTGTTCGAGTATCTGATTCTACACAGGCATGAAAAGTGCTACATCAAGGCTTGTGTTATCCATGCAGATTGTCACTTATTTTTATACGAATCTGTTAAATTTCCTTTGCACATTTTTAAAATAGGTTTATAATCAAGCATTGTGTGTCGGAAATTTTTTAAGGTGCCTGATCCTTGTTTGACTATTTCAAAAAACATCAAAATTATTATTTTTTTAGCTTATCGTGGGAGAATTTTGGACCATAGATGTGCGCTAAGGGTCTGAGATAGGGGTAAGTTTTCAAAAAACCATTAAATAAAATACCATGAAAAATTATTTTTTAAGCTCCTGTGCGCCATGCNAATTTGGGAAAAAAAACCTTCTTACAGTTTTTTCCAAAAATGACTAAAAATGACCAAAAATCGTGATTTTCGGTAAAAAAAAGTTTCAATCAAAAATTATTTTGAAAATTTGAGAACACGTACACCCTAGCATTGAGAGGTGTTTTAGCCCTAACACTGAAGTAGCTAGGCAAAAAAAAATTGACGAAAAATACGTCAAAATGTGAAAAAATAAAACTAAACCAAAAAGTTTTATTTTAATTTACCAAGTGTCCTGGAAAAAATGTATGTACGATTCAAAGAGTTACAGCTCGCTAATGAGTTATTTTGGCATATCATTTCATAATTTTGAAAGCCTTAGAATTTAATTATCTGTCGTTTGACACTTCTCTCGAGAAAATCGGATGACATTTATCAGATTGAAGTCTGTAGATATTTGTACAGACCTTTTTTCCGGGACACTTGATTCATATATATAAGTATAGTATAATTTTAAAGCTTTAGTTGATATAAAAACTTTTTGTCATTTGCATTTTTTATGACTTTTGTTTTTTTAAAATGTCAGTGCACAGCCTTCACAAGATAACATTTTTAACCCCTAGACTCATAGAGCCATAAAAGTGACTTTCATTTTTTGAAAAAACTGGAAAGGACAAAAATAATCGAAATTGAAGTTCAAGGTTCAAATCGCCCATTTGGATGAGTCGTTCGAAATATATTTTACCCTACTTTTATTTTGGATTTCTCTGAAATTTTTCTTTATCAGCTTTATCTCAAAATTAATTTTTAAAACAACAATGTCTTAAATACTCAGTTTTTAGGAATTCGTCTTGACCATCTTTAAAAAAAATAATAATGTTTCTACTAAATGTAGAACTTTTTTTATTTCTTTTTGTTTGAAAACAGAAAAATTGCTCATGAATGAGAAAGCGGGGAGGAAATATAAGGCGCAGACATATTGTTTACCACTAATTTCATCATTTCAGAGGTGAGAATTATCGTTTCATAGACGAACCCGATAAGGTATTTTGAATCGGAGACCAGGTTAAGGAACATAAGGTTTCACTTAATTTTATTTTACTAGCATTTCATTATTAAAATCGTATTGTTTCCTGTGGAAAACAGTTTGAGTTAACTTCACTTTTTCACAGCGGAAATGAAGTGATTAATATTTTAATTGTCTTAATATAATTAATAAAAAATTTGAGTCTATCCTTTATCTCAATGATTTCACAACAATTAATTGCCTAACACCTAAACCTTTCCCATAATATGACTTCAAAGTCAAGCCAAAAAAGTGGCTCTCATGCCTCTGGGGGATATCAATACTC
>SCLH01000534.1:239756-260547 GCA_004367855.1 Oikopleura vanhoeffeni | reverse complement strand
GGAAATATAAGGCGCAGACATATTGTTTACCACTAATTTCATCATTTCAGAGGTGAGAATTATCGTTTCATAGACGAACCCGATAAGGTATTTTGAATCGGAGACCAGGTTAAGGAACATAAGGTTTCACTTAATTTTATTTTACTAGCATTTCATTATTAAAATTGTATGGTTTCCTGTGGAAAACAGTTTGAGTTAACTTCACTTTTTCACAGCGGAAATGAAGTGATTAATATTTTAATTGTCTTAATATAATTAATAAAAAATTTGAGTCAATTTTTTATCTCAATGATTTCACAACAATTAATTCCCTCACACTTAAACTTTTCCCATAATATGACTTCAAAGTCAAGCCAAAAAAGTGACTCTCATGCTTCTGCGGGATATCAATACTCAAATAAGTCTAGGGGTTAAGCATCGTTTAAAATACATTTTTTGAAAACAAAACATCGAAAAAAATATTTAACTACACTTTTACTTAGTTATAAGTATACATTTTTCAAAATAATCATCAGTAAAAGAAAATTCCATAAGACGGTTACAGAGAAAACTGTCGAATCCCTCGAAAGCAACCTAAAATATACTCAATTTTGCCAAATTTTCATGTCGTTGCAGCCACCGATCAATTTGATCATTTTTTGAAAATTTTCGTGATTTTTTCGTGTTAATATTGGTATCACATGTAGTAAAATGAGATTATAAGATTTTCGCCTGAAAATAAAATTCGAAAAATGAAGTTTTTTTTCAATTTTTAATAATATCAAAATTTTCGACAATGCGTCATTATATATCGGGAAGCTAACTTTCGAAATACCATGAATCCATCTTTGGCTCCGAATTAAGTACGGAACACGATTCGAGTGATCAAAATTCCCAATTTTGAACTTTGTTTCAAATCAAATCTGATGGGTGACACGGTGTCACTGACACCCACATCATATTTACCCAATTTATAAGAATGCACTTACGGAAAATAGTTGAGGTAGATTTGTTCTATCACTTCCTTTGGCATATCTTTATAAGGTCCTGCAATCTCCTCAATTGTCACCGCTTTTTGCTCCGTTGCCGCTTCCATATTAATACTACTAAACGTTTCGGAATAATTATACCTCCCAGGAATATGCAGAGTCGGATGTGTTTTATCGAGCCCCATAGCTTTCACCAAAAATTCGTTATCAAACATTGCAGTTTCTTGCTTCAAAATGAAGTCGTATTCAATGTTACATGCCGAACAGTAAGTTTGCATCGATTTCCAGTGCCGATCCCGATTGCAATCGTTGTGAGATATTGCTGCAAGTTCTATGAAAGCCTGTCAAGAGATCGGGATTGCGTCATTTTGTAAAAATATTGAATATGGAATTAGAAAATTGACTGTTATTGTATGGATTTTTCATTGTACAGTGCGCAGTTTAGAATACCCGACGAATTTGAAGGGATTTTATAATATTTTTGAAATTCTATAACGTTCATACAGTAGTGATAACATTTTTACTTTCTTGTTATTTGAAATATATCTTTTTCTCATACAAAGTGAGTCATTCACCAAACTGTTTATAGTTCGGGGTTTGAAAAATTCTCACCTGACAGAGTTCGGAGTTAACTCAAAATAACAATACATTATGCGTAACATATATCCTTTTTCAAGCGTAAGTGAATCTTGAAAATGAGATTTATCTCGATAGCGCGTGTTCGAATCCCACTAATGTTGTGTAAGTAATTGTTTTAGTGATTGTCTTAATGGTTACACACCGATTAACTTTTGCGCTCCCAATATCAAGCACCCTTGCTTATTATCATACCCAAGACAGTCACTAAGACAACATTAATGGGATTTGAACACGCGCTATGTATGAGATATAGCTCTCATTTTAAAGATCCAATTAGGTTGAACTCCAACCGTTGAAGAAAGGATATCAAGAAAAAAATTAAATACATTTATTTTTAGATTTATTCCAAAAACTTAAAAATTTTTAACTTTATTTTTAAGTCATTATGAGCTATCTAAAACCTAATCGCATAAGTTGTTTTCAAGCGCCAAAATGTTTAAAGTATGGACACCCTATGCATTGTAGATTGTCATTTCTGTTTGGAAAACAATTTTGTAAAGTTTTACAGGAAAATATGATAAAATCACTTCAAATTCATCGGGTTTAAAAAGGGTGTGCATGAGAAAAAGTAGATAAATTAAAATTTGTGCAAATTTTAGCGGCTAAAAATTGAAAAATGCCAACTCAGACTGTGCTGGAACCCGGGTTGAACATGAAAAATGTAGATCTGTTCCTCAAATGAAGTTTCAAATGGCTCTTCTGTCATGTTTTTCTTTTCGAACATATTCAAGTATTTCCCAAATTTTTTATCAATAAATTTAAACCAAGGATGTCCATTTCTAAATTTGTCCTTGTAGGCGGAGTATAATCTGGCAAAAGGATGTCGAACCGAAATTAGCGAAAAGTAGCCTTCCATTCCAGTTCGACTTCGAACGAATTCTTTCAATTGGTTCTGATCAAGTGTGAAAAATATATTTTTTTGATTTATCATTTGACAAATCGTTTAGTCCGGATTGAAAGCGTTTAATTAGCACAAATTGAATAACGATAAATAATCTGAAATTTTTTCTTATCTAATTGTTCAATTAGTCCTGTCAAAATTTGTCATCTTTGCGAAAAAATGTATAAATATTCATATTTACTTGGTATGCCAAAAAACCGGTTCAGTAAGTCGGACAAACCCATCGAATCAGAATTTTAATTAGTATAATTTTTTTGATCGACTTTTGTTTTCTTATCTTTGACTACCGTGCAGTTGATGCGTGATGGCATGCCATGGCATATGATGATATTTTAACATATCCCTTTATCACACTTTGGTTAAAATTCGTAGCCACAACGTTAAAATCACACGTTGAAAGGAGTAGTGGCTACGCATTCTAACCAAAGTGTGATAAAGGGATATCAGTCATTATAAAAAGATGGGGGAAACTTAAAACTTTCCACGAATGAGAGCCCGCTAAAAAAGCCTGAACGTTTTCATCATGAAAGAAAATTTTATATCCCTCTACGAGGAAGGTAGATATTTTCTAGTTTGATCGGGCACATTCCAACTTCTTAACGTACATAACATACTATACCAAACTAGAAAATATCTACCTTCTGCGTAAAGGGATATATAATTAAAATTAACTAGTGAAAAAAATGACAAATTTTAAATAATTTGGTCGATTATGGTGCAAAAAACGGAAAATCAACGATTATGTAATCGAGCCAAAAACTGGGTTTTTAACAAGTTCCTGAAATCTTGGCATCTGAGAAATTTGATAAATCATATTTGCGTCAACTTTTTCTGGTGCAATCATGCCGTCGAATTTATAAAGTGACCACAGCATTTTCAGCCAGTTTGTGCTCCCAGTTTTTGTCGGTAAACAGACGTGAAATTTTGATTTGTCATCGAAAAAATGATTATCTGGGGAGCCTTCGCGGGATATCACTGGTGTACATGGCTCAGCGTCGGGAATCGATTTTCCAGAAATGATAGCTTTTTGGAGCTCTCGGGCTTGTTGAAATGTTAAACCTCTGTTCATTATGGCTCTATCATGGGTTTTGTATAACTCTTTTATATTATATGATATATTATATATCATTGGCAAATAAAAAGTCGAAAATGCTAGAAGTTACAAGTTATAACTTACATCAAGCAAAACCCGCTGACAAAAAAATTTTTGTTAAGTTTTTTTTGTTTTTAAATCCTATCTTAAAACTTTCATTTTCTTAGAAGTTAAAAATTTTTACAGGCCGAACCATAGTTATTACTAAGGCATGATAAAGAACACGGATTATTGTCACGCAGATAAATCAACGATACTTTAAAATACAGTATTGTAATAAACAAAAAAAATTAGAAATGGTGCCAAAAAACTCAATCTTTAAAAAATATTTTTTCTTCATTTTAGTCTATTACATTTAGTCGATCTTACTTGTTATGGGAATTCAACTCGCAAAACTAGGTCAAACTAGAATATTTCAGACCATTTTTTGTTGATGTTTTTACGTCAAGATGCAAAAAGTGTGTAAATGAATGTGGTGTGCAGGTGGGGGTTAATCATATCCTTAGGCTTTTTTAGTGTTAAGATCAAATTGGGTCACTAGCTAAGGAATTGTAAAACTTCATTTGTATTTCTAGTATAACCTGGACCAGGATTTCCAGTTCATACAATCACTTGAAAAAATATTTTGAAACCCTCAAAAAAAACTTAACAAAAAATGTTTTTATGAGCGATTATTGATTAAGAAATATTTAAAAGCCTTAGCTCAAAAATTTTAATAATTTGTGAAAAAGTGATTCAAAAATTCCAACATATTCTGCAAAATTTCAAAATATGAAAAAAATGATGATATGCACTTTTATAATTATATCCAAATTATTATTTCGCTTCCTCCCTGATTCGTTTAGGTAGCCTGTGCCAAAGCTAGCCAGTTATTCAGTGTGAACAAATTCAACGGACATCTGCATAATTTGATATTTATATTTGATGATTCAGATATTAGATCCAAAATCTCACAGATTTTTGTGGCCGATTCTATGCTGTCTGAGGTCATGCAAATTTTAGAGATTAAAAATTTTCAGATTAGAGATTTGATGTTACTTTTTGCACTGATGAGAATTTAGCACCTTGTAGTACTGATCTCAGTGAATCAACAGGAAAACATATTTTTTAAAGGAAACTGATTTGCTATCTGTAAAAAACAAGCTCTACTAAGTAAAAAAAATAAACTCTTTGAGAAACAAAAAACTATTTTCGAACAAAATTTTTTTCCTAAAGAAAATATTTAGCTTGCTTGATTCACTAAGCTTTTACCTTATTGTTGCTGAATTCATTTTATGCTTTTATTGCCGTTAAAATATTTTTCTGTGCTGATCTCGAAATAAGTGGTCGACAAAATTAGATCGGATCGAAAAAATCAATTTGATCTCACTTTTTTAAGACTTTTTCCAGCATGTGTCTTGTAAAGCGTCCCCACACACTATTATAAACCCATTCCTTGAATGTTTACAAGCATGATTCAGAAATTCTTTCCGCCTTTTGAAATCAAGATATTCTGGTGAAGTTTTCAAATTTTCTGGTACGGGATACTTTATCCTATTTCTATCGTCTAAATTTATTTTTACTTCTGGCATTGTTGATCCCGTAGACTGTAACTGGTCCATTTCTTGAGTTGTTGTAGATCCGAGAGGCTCAAATGTTTCATGTTTTAGCTTAAAATATAGTTTAAGATTAACTATGATTATCGATGAGATAAAGTTACCAGTATTTTGACATTCTTGCTAAAAGTCAGCAAATCGCGTGAGGATAATTTTCTGTTACATAAAATATGAAGAAAAAATATGGCTTTGCTGCTGCCACTCCTTGAAGATAGCTTTATATTTGAAAAATTCTATCCATTCTATCTCCTAGATGCTTTAGTATATGGATTAAGGGCCCTGAGTTGACAGATCGTGACTATTTGAATGATACAAAAAACACGGGATACTAGCACCCAATCAAAACCCTGGATTGCAGAATAAGCCGATTTCATTGGTCAGATTTGGTAGGAATCATTCTATTGCTCGGATTGTGCATTTTTTAAATTGTCACGATCCGTTAGTTAAGTTAGTTAAGCCCTTAATCCATTTACCCATGACCACCGTTTATGAAAAAAACCGAAAATTAAGCACAATAATGATTTACTTAAAAAATTGAATAAGTTTTCAAGTTAAGGTCATTCTAATTAATGAAATTTGTGTTTCAAATTTGTTGGTTATGAAAGATTCTGCGCTGATTCACATAGTTTTATTAAGCTTTTTGTGAATAATAAAGTTTGATTTCATTTTGATTGTTAAAAATATTTTAACAATGTTTCTAAAAAATTGAAAAAAATATTAGTGACAATCATCGTGGAAGGTTATCTGTAATAATCGTTTTTTCAATTCATAAGATTGTGAAAATAGAAACTATTCCTGAACAAGCCACTGCACATTTGAGGAAAACATCTAATTTCCACAAATTTAGTTTTTCGTCAGAAATTGGAGATTAGGAGATTAAATCGACTAAGTTCATGAAATCTAAAATTAAAATCTTTCTATACATCGATGATCTGATCAAATATCACGCTTTGTGGATTTTGCTTCGGAAAACATCTTATTGGGACAACTTTTTTATTCATTTTGAACAACTCATTAATCCCATCAAATTTAAAAAATTTCGATTTGAATTTTAACTTCCCGGAAATATATCTATTCACACTTTGTTATATCCCGGTCTCTACTTAAAACACCAACGTTCTAATCAGGCGGGAATTAACAAAAGGTGATAGGGAATTTAAGCGAAAAATAGCTTTCAAAGTGGATAAAAAAGGACATGCACCCATCACGATTTCTTTATTCTTAGTTTCTGATTACTTAATTACCAAACGTTTTTTGCTCAAGGAAGCCTTTCAACCAAGTAAAACAACATTTGTGAAACGGTTCTTCGCTAATGTTCTTTTAATGGCAACCACAATTTTTAATATACTATATAATTGTAAAAGGCTCAGTTTGATATTTCTATAGTTAAAGCGTGAAGTTCATCACTTAAAAACTCTAAAAATGTACAAAATAACTTGCAAAGACATTCAAAAAATTTGATATTTTATATATACGCTACAAGCGTTTCGCCTTTAATTTAGCTTGGAAATGTACAAAGATAACTAAAAATATAAATAAAAACCATGAAAATGACTGTATCCTTTTTTTTCAATCAAATTGCCTCTTAGTTGTGAATAGGGTGTCCACGCCGTTTAAATTCAGCTTTTGAAAACGACTCGTCTTAATGAATCATTAGATAGATCAAAATGCTCACACACATTTATAAACAATCGGTCCGAGTAAGAATATTTTAATTTTTTTTCAAAAATTTATACTAGGAATAAATTTTAAATGTTTTTGACAATTAAATAAGATCAATATTCCGTTTCGGACCGTTTTTGATGTAAAAAATTTTAACAACATATATGTGTGGTCATTTTGAGCTATCTAAGCGATTAACGTGATGAGTTGTTTTCAAAAGCCTTTATGTAAACGGTGTGGACACCCTATTTACTACTAACAGGCACTTGGATTGGGAGATGGATATATGACTTTTGAACTGACCTTTGGACACGAAATTTTGAATCAGTTTTGAACATTTAACAATGAGATTAAAATTGTTCCAAATTTCGTGTCAAGACTAGTGGGCTATATTGTATAAACATAGAAATAGTTATACAAACGTCGTTTTGAATAATCTCAGGCGTTTATAATGAATAAAATAATATTTGCTTTAAAAATACCAGATTTAAATTGAACAAAAGCCGTAAAGCTGATTCAATAATGATAAATATTATGAATTTCTAAATTTGCGAGGATAATCATCATTTTTTTGGTAACCACTGTACCAACAACCAAAATAGTCTGAGAATTGAGGGCAGAAATCAATTTTGGACATTGTGGGTCGGTTTATTCGAACAATCCTTTGTATCGTTGAAATATTTCTATTAGATCATCTATGTTCACATGTGATTTATCACATGTGAACACCGTTACATGATTCATGATATCTAAATCCGCACCAAAAGTTTGAGCAATCGGTTTATGTTGCCTCGGCGGAACTTTTTATATACTTGAAAAGTGAATTTTAAAATTTTGACTTGGCATAATTATCAAACTGAAGTTAAATATTCCAAATTTGAAATATTTGAATAAATGTCGGAAATTGCATAGAAGTGATATTTTATTCGTTATTTATATCATCAATTTTCATGAATTCATTCTGAACCAATCAGTCAGCCGCATTTGCAAAAAATAATATTTTTGAAATCTACGCCTCAAAATTTATAAAATATATCCCTTTATCACTTTTTGGTTAGAATGCGTAGCCACAACGTTAAATCACACGTTAAAAGGAGTAGTAGCTACGCATTCTAACCAAAAAATGATAAAGGGATATTCTTCAATTTTTTAAACGTGTCTCAGGAAAAGTTTGTATAATGTGACAGAAGTCTCCGAGTCGGACAACCCAAAGTGGTTGGATTCTTATAATTAAGCTATTTTGTATGCTTTACGTTTTTATTACCGATTTCAAAACTTTAAACTTTTTCAAATATATATTTATAAATATTTATCTTTGTGTTTTCGGCCATGAACATAAGCAATTTCAAACCCAGAAAATTACGTGAGATGTTCAATTATCTCCTTGAAATATTTCGTTAATTTCCAAAACGTGTCCCATTTTAAAGGTTAAACTCAACTCACCTTCTCAACGATTATGACTTCTTTCTCTGCACAATCTGGCCCATTTTTCTCCAGCATTTTCTCTGTTTTGTCCATTGACGAAAAGTGATAATAATTGACGCCAAAAAAGATTGCCCCAATCAAAATCACTGTAAAAAAGGACCTCGTAATGCGTTCTTTTGGCAGCATTGCGGCTTTTTTGCTGTTTTTTCCGCAAAAGCCCTTAAAATAGACGGTTTTCTACAAGAAAATGTACAAAAGTTAAATTTTCATATTGTTATTTGTGGAGGGGGAAGTAAAGGGCGAATTGAAACATTAGACCGAGAGGCATTGAACGCAATACCTTGTGGAGAGATAACAGGGCCATCGGGCATTTCGATAGTATAAAATGTAGAAGGCAAAACACCTACGGATAACAGAGGACTTGATTTATACTCACAAGTGACTGAGTTTTTATAAATTAAAACGGATTCTGTATTTTTTTGGAATATATTATTAAAAATTCTGAAAATTTAACTTTTTGAGAGGATTTTAAATAACATTTAATTGACACTTTTGCAATTTCTTCATTTTTACGTTTTTTATTAATTAATTATTATTATTATTTATTAATTAAGAGTGACAAATTTTGTAATTTAATGTTGTGTAGTGGTTAATTCACTTGAAAACACCTATTAAAAATAAAACTTAAATTTAACTGTTCAGAATTTTATTATCTTACAATTTTAAAGAAAATTTAATATCCATATTTTTGCAATTTGATACTTATATTTTTGGACATTTAATATTTGAAAATTTTATATAAATATTATTAATTTTTCAATAAATTGCAGTTGAAAAATAAATTTTTATCTTTTTTATCCAAATAACTTAGTTGATACACCAAGCAACATTTTGTTCGTGACAAACTTTACATGCTGTTTCTCAAAAAAAAATTTATAGGCTATCAAAGATGAAATTTCCCAGAAAAATAATATAAAATCGTAAATTAATGTGGTGATTTTATTCAATTTCTTACCAAATATTAAAATGTTGAATTAACAATAATGTTTATTCTTATTATTGATTTTCTAACCTCAGTTTTAATAAGCCCCACCTATAATTCTAGTCTCGATTGCGTCACAAAACCACCAAGTTTCCGGTATTTTTTCTCTGATTTTCTCCAAAAAATTCCAAATAATTGTTTTATTAATATTGCTTTAATTAACAAAGAAAATTAAAATAATCCATAATTTTTACGAAAGAGTTCATTTGTTAGATATATTTCTATTGTGCTTATCTTTCCGCACTATCATTTTAGATATAAACATTGAATCGCTCAGAAACCGTTAATCGACATTTTATCTTAGAAGCTTGCTTGAGAGACGAAAAAATATTTTATAACATATCAAGTCTTGTACCAAATCATTTTACACAAAATTCTACTGACAAACATTATCACCAACAATTCTGAAATTAATGAAATATTTATAATGCAACCTAAAAAAACTCTAATTTTTCAGAAAGATATCTACACCTTTTCATGTTTTTTGTCATTTGCGCATTTTCAATATTTTTAATCCATATTTTTTCGATCGTTAAATTATCTGAAAACTAAACCAAATTAATATAAAAAAAGTATGACAAATGTCCAGAAAGTTTTTTTTGTGGAATGTTCTTTGATTAACTTTTTTTTAATCAAGCCTTTTACTTTTTTATGTGGTCTTGAAACTTAAAAATCATTTTCTGTTAAACGTACTATTGATAATGCGAAACGCGAAGCGTTGCAGAGAATACATTTTTAAATTGTTTTTATTAAAATACCATTTTCGCCAAATCATTATTAGGTTTTCCACTTATCAAACATACTCTTACTTCTTCTACAATCTGTATATATACCATTTTCTCTGTCATCATGGATACTGAGGTAAAAAGTTTGAATCCAAAAATTTTAAATGAAGCTTCTTAAAAAGAACAACGAGTACTGTTTTATTTGAAACTCAAATTTATCAAAAAGATTTTTCTAGGTCATAAAGATAACGCATATCCTCGTTCCACATGGGGAACATTCAAAAAAGTTCAGCTGCCAAGCTTAATAATTATCTACCTAATCAATCATAATCTGTGGAAAATATTAACCCACATTATTGAAATTTCAAAAAATTCTGACTTTATAAATTTTCAAATTTTTGAGTATGGCCGAATCTTATAAATGTGATAGCAAGACAATATATGACATAGTCTATACCATATAGACTATATGATATAGTCTTTATCGATCATGATGCCCGAGTAACTTATATCTCTTATTTCCTAAAAAGCAAATGAGAGATTTAAGTTACTCGGGCATCATGATGGATATCCCTTTGTCACACTTTTGTTAATATCCCTTCCCTACAACTTAAAAACACACTATGTTTGCTAATCAAGAACGGGATATGAACAAAAGTGTGATAAAGTGATATTCGGCATTTTCAAGAATTAAATTTCCAGGCATACAAACGCTGATCAGAACGTTCAACGGAATCTTCTCTGAAATATTGCAACTAAAAATGCTTCTCAACTGAGACTATTTTCGTACACAAGTTTTATACAGTTACTAACCATTTATGGAAACCCCCGTAATGGAAAGTCATAACCATGTAATGGAAACCCATAAGTTATGGGCCATAACCCTTTAATTAAAATCCATTACAATTTATGGAAACTATTTTTAAAAAACAAGGAATTATCATTTATGGAAACCAATTTTGAGTAAAATAAACTCTGTTTTTGGTGTTTAATTTGCTCAAAACTCTTCTAAAAAGTTTGTTGATTTCGACAGCCCTATAATTGATCCCGGAAGTTCCCTGAAGTTCAGGGCCTCAACATGTAATTAAGAAAAAAACTCAAAAATTTTCAATTTTTCGGCTAAAAACAAATTTTCAAATTTTGCCAAAAATAACCATGTAATGGAAACCCATAAGTAATGGGCCATAACCCTCTAATTGAAACCCATAACCATTTATGAAAACCATTTTTTTTTCGCGAAAGTGGGTTTCCATAAATGGTAAGTAAGTGTACTTATTTAATATTTTTTTCACGTCGACTTATTTGTGAGAACGATATTCAGACTCTGAATTTCAAAGGCACATTTTCCGACATAATTTCGAAATTTTAATAAGTGTTCAAATAGTTAACCAAAGGTTTTTCTGCTTAAAGGGGGTGGCATAAGTCCAGCAGATAGGTACAGTTTTCAGAACAATATGAAAATATATATATGAAGAAAAAAAATGTGGAAATTTATTTTTTATCTTCAATAAAAGGGTTCATTCTTACAACCGTTTACATTTTAATTTTATAAACATAACTCACTATAGTTAAAAACGTCATTTTGTTTCAAAGTTTATCGATAACTTTATAACTGATTAATGATTAAGCGTCGTAAAATGCGATAAATGGGTGCGGCAACTAGGCTAAATCGAGTCTACGAGTTAATAACAGAATAAGAATACAATTCTTGAGCACCATTAAAACGCTAAATTTAAGAAATTTCGATAAGCTCTTTGGTTGGGAAAAAATATGATTCTAGGAGGCCTACGGGGACTTTTGAACATAGAATTATTGGTTAATAACATAATTATCTATTGTAAACACTAAATATTGCTGTTTCTTCATTACAAAACTTAATTTACAGCTGAAATGAGGCCTATCCTGAATTGAAATGTAGGTTGAGTAATGATAGTTAGGAAATATTGAAAATATGAGTCAGAAATTGAAATGAAATGGGACAATTGGGCTCTGAGGTGCCCATGACTTAGCAAATTTTTCATGGAAGAACTTTAATTGATGAATTACGCGCGAATATAAGAAAATATACTTTAAATTATGAATTTTGACAAATTAAAATAAAATTTAACCAGCTTTCAAATATAATTTGTGGTGATTTAAAAGCTCTAATATTTGTATAAGTGCTAGTATTGCGATTTTAAAATCCGAAAGAATATTCTTACCTTGAAATTTTTTTCATAATTTTTGTTATTTCGGCTCATAAATAAAAAAAAAACTATTTTTTGAACATTTTCAGAAAGCATAATAATTCGAACGATTTCATTTTTCAAAATAAGACCAAACAAAAAAAACGTGAGCCGCCATTTGTTTGCCTTTTAGTACTTTCCGCTGGGCGAAAAGTTCGTTGTCAAAGATTCAGCTGTAGTTATAAAACTATGGTTCAAACTAGGGGTGCGCACCGAGCTGAGGTGTATTGTGCTAATTAAATTCGCGCCGAGATTTTCAGCACTAAAACGTCATCCCGAAATTTTGCTAAATTTCAGTTGATTATTGCTCATGAAAAACATCGTTAATCACAATAAATAAGCAGGTGCGACAAATTGACTACAAACGGTCGTATCTCAAAAAATATAAAAAATTTGACGAAAAACTGTGGGATTATCCGTATTTGATCCGTTTTATAAGGAAATTTAAATCTGTGGGTTTGAGTTATCTAATAACTCAAGTGGATAAGTCGTTTCAAAAGCCGAATCTATATAAAATACACAGTTTATTTCCATGAAAAAACCGAAAAGTGTCAGGACGTTTGAGGAACTGTATTATTTTGAGATTTCTGTCAGGACGTTTGAGAAGGTGGTGTAGTTGCTTTAAATCAATAGGTATTTTTTAATTAAGTAATTGAATTTCTCATCGTATTATGACCCAGAAAAATTGTGTTCACAAAATTGCATATTTCAGGTTTTTTTCGTAAATTTCCAGTACACCAGAAACTATTCGAAGCAAAAGGTCCAATTCAGACCACGAAGTTCCCTCCGTTTTTCATAGAACAACAATTTTCATACTAGTAGTCTATTTTTGGTTTTTTTTACAGATATCAGAAGTTATTAACCATGGTATATCGTAGTTACTACGACGTAGTATTGTTCCAAACAGTAGGTGAAACTACTACTTAAAAGTGGTCAACAATGAGTAACAGTATTTAGTCAAATTGATGCCAAAATTGGACTTAAATTATTATTATTATCGTTTATTTGCAATCTAAGGGTACAGATTGGCTACAGTAACGTGCTATATCATAAAAAACTCAATAGCATTACACCGTTAATTTTTAACCTTAAATATTTATATGATGCAGTTATACAGAAAGAATTATGAGGATTTTAAATTAAATAAACAATATTCTAGACTGCTGACGGTTATATTTCTAGATTTTCAGAGTTGTATTTATAATTTTGTGTATTTTATACATATTTTAATATGTTTTATAACATTTTAATAATGTACATAACCTATCCCCCTTATTATTAATATAATGTTTCAACTTTCACGACGGTGATACAACCTTATCTTAAAGATACTAGACCTTCATATGAAATCATTTTGTTTTATCACTTTTTAAGAAATGTAAAAAATCGTGTGATTCATTTTGATTCATTAAAATTCAACTTTGATTTCTCATTGGTCAATTTTCGTAAGCGTGTAACATTAATAACTAAAAAAAATAACTCTTACAGACAAATATATTTCATTTTCGGACTTAGTATAAGAAACGTTCAGTGTATTGTTTCCAGAGAAAAAAATACGGAAGCCTGCATAGCTCACCTTTGTTTTATCAGTTTTTAAGAGAGAAAATTAAATCTTAGTTTTTAAATTATTTTTTTGTTTATTTTCAGTTTTTGGTGTTTTATCGGAAATTTTCCTAAAACATAATGAATATCGACCGGTCCACCATGCAGAAAGTAGTTATGGAGCGGTCCTTCGAGAGGCTAGCTTTATGCTATTCTGACGGCTTTCGCGACGTAATTGACGATCCCGAACGAATCGCGTGGTTATTACATGAGGCAGAGGCTTTGGTGAGTTTTTGATATTTTTCAAAAAAAACTTAGTTTATCATTTTTCAAACAGTCTTATATATGAATGTCTCTTGTCGTACATTTTGATAAAACCTTTCTATTCTAAAAACAAGAAACTTGCTTCTCTAAAGAAAAAATCTTCTGTTTCCTATTATCGGTCATTTTTTTAATAAATATTTTTAGGATAGGCCTTTTGCGTTCATAAAACAAGAAAAACAGCACAACACCGAATCCGCCGTAAATATGGTAAACTGTGTTATGCCATATCCCTCAAACTTCGAGGGTCGTAGAATTTTACTTATAAATTCAGTTAACTCAGGGCCCTCAAGGTTCGGCAGAATATGTCGTTTTCACCCTGGTGTTAAGAATCGACCAAATGAGGACAGGGCACTAGGATATCCTCCCAACTATCCGGAAACACTTTTCCGTTGCGAGTTTATCATATGCCTTATCACTTATCATTTTAAGGTCTTGACCTTTAGCGACGCGTCCGTAACCTCCATTATTGCCTTAAAGGACTTCATGTTGAGTCTAAAGCGGATGTACACCGTTAGTAGTTTATAATTTTTACATCTTTATAAAAATCGTTTCTTTAATATGTTCGTTAATGATGCCAATGGGCAACAGTGAGGGCAAATTGCCCATTGTGAGCATCACTTTTTGCCAAAAATCTCGTGTGTTGCACATTGCCAACACCCACTGTATATCATTAATGCGAAAATGGTATTTTTAAATTGTCGGACGCTACTTATAAGCAAACTTAAAAATACTTGTTACTACTACATCAACTCAGGCCTTGGCGGCATGCCAGAGTGAGTCGTAGTCTAGTGTTATCGACACTTTCAACAACATTCTTTTGATTGAATCAAATTTTTTAAAAACTGTTATTTCAATTTGAATTTATTTTTCAAAAAAGAGGTTATACATTTTATTAAATTCATTAGAGGTGAAATTATTGAATACAAATATGTTTCGTTTTTCAACCAAATATTAAATAAACCAGTCGGTTAAACGGTCATCGCAGCTCATTTTTAATTGTTTTTAGGTAATTTTTATTAAGGGTTCTCGGATGACAAATCCTGACAATTCAAATAATGCAAAATACGGTTAAATGATTGGGTGGCGGTAAAAAACTTTACCGATTTTATTGGAATATTCACTCAAATATTCTCACAAAAAGTCACGATCTTTAGGCCGAAGGCAGAAACAGTATGGTGAACAGTTTAATCTCGCTGAACTAACCGGCCTTGGATAAAACTGCATCCGACGGTTATTCCATTTGCTTTACAATTTGGAATAGCAACGACATTACCATTGACATTAGTCCATTTTACGCTGAATTTTTGGCCTTTTTTCATGCTTATCTGTGTACTGTAATAATTTGAATCTGACTCGTTAGTAGATGGTTTAATTTCTTGAAGACTTCTATAAGACTGGAAATGTTCGATTACAGTTTCATCAATTTTGACATCAGTGTTATGATGATGCCAGGCATGAGTCGCCCTGAAAGCCAAATGAAAATTAAATTCGTATCTTCCGTCAACTGGAGCTTTAAAAATGCTTGTACTAGGGTCATAAAACCCCAATGATCCATCTCCTAAAGCTTTCTCCATTCTGATAATTTGATTGAAGTTCAGTTTTCATAACGAACTTAAATAAAAACGAAATTTACTTTATTTCTTCATCCCTAACTGGTACAAATACTGACCCCGAAAAAGTGTTAAAAACAGGGCGTGTGTAAAATCCTCAAATGTAAAAATTAAATAAAGTTTCAACTTGTACTCGTTCATATATCTAAAGGAGTGGCATAAGTCTGGCAGATTGGTACATTTTTTCAGAGCGATATATCATTTAGCGATGTAAAACAGAATTTTATGATTTTTGTATAAATACCATATTTGTTGGTTTTTACAAGTAATGCGGTTAGATTTCACTTTTTTCTATTCAATTTTTTCACAATCAATGAAAATGAGGTGCAAAAATGGCTGTTTTGGTACACAACGCGTTGTTTCAACTTCATTTGGAGCACAGGTACTATTTTTTTGTGAACAAAAGTACTTTCTCGAAATTTGAAGTTCATAATTTTTTTGCGATTTTTCATGCAATCTTTTATGATGATGCTTTTATGTGGAGTACAGACCAATAGCGATATAAATTTGATTAAACTCAACGTTGCGACAAACAGAGAAAGTTCCGTCGACAAAAATATTTTTGTGATTTAAAAAATGTAATTCCGATTCAAGATAGATCGAAATTATATTTTTTGTTCGACGGTCCAAATGAATGTATTTCATAGCCAAAGCAGTAAGAGTTTCAGAACAGGTGTCTTGTACAATTAAAAAATAGGGATCAACTTCACCCTCAGCTGCCTTATACAGTTTTGAAAGATAATAATTTCTTGATTTTTTCTCATTTTTCTCCAGAAGACGAGCACCGCCGGATTGAGTCAGATTCCATGCATTTTCAACATGTCGAATTTGATATGTTTCCTGGATAATTGCAGTTCTGGTTTGTTCGTGTCGAAATGCACGAGCTAAAGTTTGACTGGGCCCTTGAATCTTCATCGATATCTTCCATTCTTGGCAGCTTAGCAAAAGGAACTTGTACAGTACAGTATGAACTGTGATCATCTTTTCCGGAATCGACCTTTATTGACAAATCTTGTCCCGATTTTTCATTCAACGGGATCTCTTCATTTAAGGCATATTTTAAAGCGCCTTTTTCGGTTCGGATAGTTTTGATAGTATTTGGATTATTAGGAACTAGACTGACTGTTGCGGGACATTTTTTCAATTTTCTGTACATGCAAATCAAATTAAGGGATTTTCTATTTACATTTTTTATATGATATTGAAAATATTTATCATCCTCCTTAAAATGAACAACATGCGAATTGTCACGTTCCCCACTTGTCAAATGCATTAAAAATAGATTTTTCTTAGTCTCACAATCAGTTGCCATAAATTCGAGATATGGAATATTTCCACTCATTATATTTTATTTGTGTGATAAAACTTACAAAAAGTTAGTTTATATACCGTGGTTCCACTAGGGGGAACCTTTTTAAGTAAAGCTCTTTCCATATTAAAGCTGTTTTGACGATTTTTATGTTGAAATTTTTAGTTACAGAAGGCGGCGGTTACTTTCTCATTAATTTGCACATTTTCTTAATTACGCTTATTTCATTTCCTCTTTTTGATTTCCCGCAAACGTCGCACCCGCGCCTCAATCCGTTACTTCAGCGCTGATGTTTTCACAAAAAGTTAATGGCTATTGGTCCGCACCGCTATATATAATGGCCGCTGGCAGTGTAGAAGAACTACCGCTGTTGATAAATAAGAGTCAAGTACTTCATAATACATAATAATATAACTTAAGAATTAAAAAGCTTGTTNCATGGAAAAAAAACTTTGATATTTAAGAAATTTTCGACTGTGCAGAGTGATTAGAAAACTAATTAGCGGAGTACACCCGACAATGTCTGAAGTTTATTGATATCGTCTTTAAAAAAATTCTACGGTTGGGTTAAGTTGGAAATTGATGCACAGTGAAAAGTGTTTTTTTGTATTTTTAACCATAGTTAGTTATTTTTAGAAAATAAAAATGTAAACGTTTGTAAGAATGAACACTTTTATTGAAGATACAAATTAAAAAAAAATTTCCACATTTTTTTTTCTTTCATATATTGCTCTGGAAAAATGTACCAATCTGCTGGACTTATGCCATCCAGGAAAGGGCATCCGAGCTGATTTTCAAGATCGGATCGGAAATTTCGGGCCTCAAAATTTTAATATCGGATCGGATCGGACCAGATTTGAAAAAAACGTGATCGGATCGGAAAAAAGACCGATCTGATCGGTTTGCTCGAACCTGCTCGGTATATCCGAGCAGATATTTAGGCTCGGACGCCCATCCCTGATGCCATCCCCTTAAAATATTTCGTTCTTCTGGGTCATTCTCGGATTGATTTTGGTTTGAATTTTCAATATTATTGTCATTTTCGGCATCTTGTTGCTGAAGGGCCAAGATATTATTTGTATATGTCTGCACAGCAAGGCGTTGGTTTTTGCTTTCCTTGACTTGATTTTGACTTTTTCAAGGTAAATATAATTTCTTTGCAAAATAAGACAAAAATGACCCGAACCTTAGTCATGTTTTTCAGACAACGCGTTTCATAAATTATCAACGTTTTCTTACCTTGGAAGCTCCAAATTGTTTATTCGGCAGAGGTCCATGGACCACTAAAGTGGGGCGACTTCTGAGCCTTCATTACGATTAACTACATTTTATAAAAAGCCGTGAATGATCCTTATTTGTAGGATGCTTCCAACTTAGCGAGGTAATCAATAGATTTTTAAAGTCGGGCATTTTAATCTAGAAGATCGGGCCGAAGACTAAGCTGCGAGATTGGACTTTTAGATGCACTTGACTTGTTGCATTGAAAGACGCAGGGAATATTTTCAAAAACATTTTCTTTCATATGTCGCCTCAGTAAGACCTTGGCTTTCACATTTTTTTGGTTGATTGTTCAATTCTATTTTCCCGTTGCTCATTTAATGCGAATTAGAGGGCGACTCTGTGCTCAAGAAAGTTATAAAACGTTTTGTTATAATTTAACCGCTAAGACTTCGAAATATATCTCGACGTAGCCAACTTTCTGTCAGTGTTGCCGTAGCTTTCATTTGAACCTTGTTGAAAAAATCGAAGCTATGTCTTTTCCGAGATTTTTCTCAAACTTGAAAATCCTCACGGACAAATAAAGAGTTACCGATTGGTGGAATTTTTTTTAGTTTTTTTGTGGAAAGATACTCACCGGACTTTTCTAAAAAACTCAGTTCCTCAGATTTTTATCTATGTTTCAACTGTTTGATTCAGCCGCATTATTAGAGTTTTTTTTGAGAGAACTTTCTCTTAAAAAGTAGATAAAATAATTTTTGAACGGAAGTCTAGAATTTAAACTGCCATTTTTGAATTTCTCGTGGAAAACTCTATGTTGGGTTTGATCAAAAAATTTCCAGGACTTTTTTCATCTGATTTCAGCGGATTCAAAAATACCAACCCTATAGTTTTCTAAAACTAGATAAAGATCCCGATTCAGGATCGAAATCCCTTGTCCCGGGTTGGCATAGGGACCAGATTGGTATTGAAATTTTTACTAAGCTCGGGATTCAACTTGAAAAGTTCGTTGGAAACGGGATGCGATGGGAAAGCTGTATTGTAATTTGTAAAAAAATTTAATTCTATAAAATGATGGAAACTAGTAGATACCAGTACAAATGTCAAAAATGTTGGAATTTGTTCTTTTTAACATTTGCATCGGCCAAAAAATATATTTAAAACTATGGGATTATTCGGGATCCCGGGTCGGGACGAGATCGAAAAAGTTACACTTCGCATTGGAATTGAAAAAATACGAGTCGGGACCCACTGCCTGTAAGTGAATTTTTAATTTTAAAATTGCTTATTGCAAAAACTGAAAAAGTTCAATATTTCTACTGAATAAGCTTATTGATTGAAACCATGACCTTAAAATCGATACCCATTTGTGACCTTCGAAAATACTTTATTTAAATCGTCTTCAAAAATGTCAGTTTGCTCTAAGCTGATAATACCAAAAATTAATAGAAGTTTGATTGGTCCGCTTCACTGATCAAAAAACCTAGATCGGATAACAGATGCATCTAAACGAACCAATTTTCGAGACAAATTAATTCGTTGAGAAAAACACAACAAACGCTTTGTTCGGTGGTGCTTCAAATTGCAGCATTCACCCAAATAGCCCATTCAAAAAGGAAGGAAATAAAGAGGAGATAATTGAACACAAATTTAAAGAAAAAATTAGAGAAAGTTTAACATAACCAAAAAATATTTAGTAAGTCAGCGATAATTATTACAAAAATTTATGGGGCTGAAATATATTGTATAATTTAATATTATAGTTTTAACAATTTTTTGCTGGTAGCTACAAATTCAGTCCGTATCTTCGAATTTTTGGTCAATAACTTATTATGAATTAAATGAACTTATTTCTTAAATTCTCTCAAAAATATGACGCAAATTTCTATGATAAAGTATGAATAAGACTCAGTCAAATTTTACCAAAAAATCAGATTCAGCCTGTATTAAAGAATTTCCCCGCATCTACGAGCTTTTTTCTTAATTTATTTTACATGTAATAGATTTTTTAAAAAAATTATCTTGTATTTACAAATTTACCCAAATCTATAAAAAGAAAATTTAAAGTTAGTTCATCAAATTTTTTCATCAATTTTCTTTATATTTTTGAACTTGATTTTTTCCCAATTTTATAATATTGTAATGTGCCGATAGGGATATGGACCATATATCATATGGAAAGCAAACCGGAGCCATATATATGGANGCATTATTCTACTTTTGCAATCACTATATTCACCGTAAGCTTTCCTATCATCTGATAATAATTATCAGTCTTTTTTTTTATAAAAACATGTACATTTATTGATTTCATATTGTATTATCTAACGTTTCGTATTTTATACAATATAATCGTTTTGGGCATGCGCAGCATGATCAAAAATATTATATTCTTTAAATAGAATATTTTTGCCTGATCAACAGGGGGAGATGGTTTTTGTGATAGTGGTAGTCTGGTGGGTTTGTCCTGCTCGCGAAATTGATGGAAGTCTGGTTGGGGCGCGCCCGGGCGT